>JBBPMH010000008.1:109312-151450 GCA_038090235.1 Pulveroboletus ravenelii
AGATGGAATGTCTATCATGCTTATCTAAACTATCACATTCACATTGACTTGTAATCCATAACTTGTTTATTTGTATATGTATATTTTGTTGACTAAGCAATAAGCATGCTTTCCCAAAAATTTCAATTGTGTATCTTTTTCTCTGAATGTCATCATTATCCAAGATTGATGTCAGAGATTAACTTATCAAAGCAAGACATTGTTCATTTTGCACATTGTACCATCCAGACAATGCAGTGTGAATGGGAAGGCTGTACCATCACACTGAATAGCTGGGACACATTAGCAAAGGTGATTAATTTGACAATTCTTTTTCTTGTATGTTTGTGGTTGCTGGCACCAGACTTGTCTCTTGTCAAATAATATCACTATCTCCAGGTGCTACCCAGAGTCCTGCAGCTTTTTCCTGCATTTGATGAAGTGGCTGGGTTTGTCTGCAGGATTACTTGGTAGCTCTTGGAGGAGATACTGTTGCATTTTATATTTCAAATCTTGTTGACAATGACTAACTTTCATACTTGCAGCATCTTCTTCAGCATTGCTCTTGTGTTAGGCAGCAGGTAAATGGCAATCTTACATGCATATCCAAGTCTCAGTGGCCTTTTTTCATTGTCACAGGATGGAATGTATCAGTGTTCTTATTCACGGTGCTCCGGCCGACTGCATAGCTCACTAGGGGCATTGAAGACTCATGTTGAACTTAGCCACTTGTCAAGGGTGCCACTAAAATGTCCAGCCCACAGTACGTGGAAGTCGTGGCTTTTACCTGACATTGCACTCAAGTGTCATAACCTCAAGGCTGCAATGAGGCATTCATCCGCGTGCAACAGCTGCAAACTCACTTCGAACATGTCCACAGCGAACTCTTCGATAAGCGCATATCTATAGATGCTTTAGCGCCGCTTGCGACTCTCGCACCCCCGTGTCCTCTCGCACTGCCGCCCCCACTTCCCTACTACAAAACTCGCACGGCGTCCCTACTAGCTTCCGTCTCGACGCCGCCTGTCCGTCTAGGGCCCAGTCAGGCAAGCACGTCCGGCCTCTCACGCAAATGGAGTCGCCTGGACGTCCAGGATGAGGAAAGAAATATCGATCTCATCGCGTTTGAAGACCTTCCTTCCCTCGAACTACACAACAACCTTATACCTACAGTTGTAGACATCGAAATACGGCAAAAACCATTGTTGGCCAAGCAGCAACTCCTATCTTGTCCTCAACCGACGGTTTACCCGCCTATACGATCTTACGAACCCGAGCATAGCATTCTATATCCCGCATTTGTGCGCATGGTCAAGAACCTGGTCGCGGCCGGGACTCTTACGGGGAAAAAGGCAGGGAAGATGTAAAAGAAATTGATGCGCACGCGGCGCCTTTCGTGTCCTTTTGATCATGTATACCCCGCATGAGCAGCCTGGTATGTTTGGGTCTTAATATGGGCTTGTCGCAACTATCGTACTTCTTTGTGCATGCCACAAACGACAGTGACCAGCCGACCCCAGATATCCTGCCTGTGGAGACTTGTTCTTTGAACTGTACTTTGCATGCGTCTGCTACCAACACATCATTAGTGTCACGACGCTAAACTCAAAAGAGTGTAACAGATGGGTATGTTAATGCATAATATGATTGATGGTACGGAGTACTAGGAGAGCTCTGCGACATAAATCTCATGCGAAGTACATACAGGCATTTATGCAGTGTTGCCTTCCGCAAAAGTAAGCAAGTCCGAGTCACCCTGGTCGGTAACGGTCATAACACTAATCGCTGATCAGACGGGTAACCACCATAGGGGATGTGCAATCGACCTACCCGACGCGGAACAATTTACCGGCAGCGGTGCCTAGAGCAACATTGGTTCCAGCGAAATGATGCACGGTTGTCTTTGACAACATGGCGTAGTACTCAATCTCCGACTTGCGCAAAGGTGGGCAGTTTCCGGCGATCAAGATAAGCTTGGCTGTAAACGTGGCAGAGAGAGAACAGGGAAAACGATCGTCAGCATAAGGGACCTTCTCAGCCTCACGCTCCAGTCCCGGTGAGTTACTAACTGAAAGGACTCACCCTTGCCACTGCGCATTTGCTTCAACGCCGATTTGTAACCCAATGTGTACTTGCCCGACTTCACGACAAGAGCGAGACGAGACGCGATCGACTCTGTCGACTTGGAAGCTTTAGTTTTCTTGGTAGATGACATCGAGTATGACTTTGGCCTCGAAGTGGAGAGTGCTTTGAGGGCTTTTTGGCGAATGGAAATGTTATCAATTAAGTTTCATGCCGAGGATTGCCGAAAAACAACTGTACAGTTTTTGCACGCATTGTGAACTCCGCATCAGGTAGTTAACCCCCTGAAGGGAGGGTCCAATTCTGAAAGCTACAACAATGCAGATGTCATTTCTATGATCGCCCCCGGGCCCTTCTCGTCATAATCCGACTTTGAGACAAAATTTTTTCCTTGGGCGTCGCTGAAAGAAACCTGGTTCGATGGTTGTCAATAAGACATAGAAGGGTGGTGGCTTTCCATTGACCTTAGCGACAATACTGGTTCCCAGGAAGGCCGCAAGACCGTCCCCCTTTTCTCGATACTCGGCAAAATAGTCGGGCACGCCGACGACGCGAATTGATCGGGGCTGAACATCGTTGTGCTGGTCCGGATTACCAAGAATAAATGGTGATAAGCGTGACTGCAATGCAGTCCCAATTCCTATCCGACAAATATCCAGCAAAAGCTGAGGACAAAACGGGTAACGTACCCTTCACGCGACTTGCTAGGTCTCCAGTGACGAAAAGTCCTTGCCAAATGTATTGTCGTTGATTGACATCAGTTTGACTAACTGAATACCCAACGGTATCTTGTAACGAGAGCAGATCGTCCTCAGATCCTATCTCATCTCTTTGATACAACGAGCCAGGAAGCGAAGGATCGAAAAGTGGTTCGCAGAATCGATGTCGCTCCTTCCCCAGTGTTATCGAGTGGTCGCGGAATTGCAGTGTGATGAGGTCAAGAGCTTCGATTTCTTTCGCGCGTGCTTGTTCTGCGGCAGATGCCTTTGCGTTTGCTTTCTTCTTAGTCCCCGCTTCAATTACAGCCTTTTCTTTTCCTGCAACTAGGATCGCGGCGATGTCTGTGACACCCTCGTCCTCAAGCACTTCTGCAATTTGACCATCTGATGGAACGCGAACGTGGCCTTCGGACCAGATGTATTTGCAAAGGTCGAGGAGAAACACTTGTACGGCTTCGGGATCCCTAGGAGAATCGGAGGGAGAGGCGGCGGCCATGACGGATTGGTTTGAACGTAAAAGGTTGGCAAGGTACTTTTCACAGTCACCTATGCCTAGGAAAGTCGAAGACCGTGCAGAGTGCACGACGAAACCGTCAAATATAGGTGATACATCCGTTTTTTCGTACCCTATGTCGACGACAACGCCGCTCAATTGCCCAGTCGCGTATATTTGAGTCATGGGCCGTTCGACGATAGCAAAGCTGGCTACGTTGAAGCGCTCAAAGAAGATTTGACATATTCGCTCTTGAGAACCACGAGATAAGCCCGGGGCGATGGAAAGCATGACCGGGGATTCATTTTGAGTGCGCTTGATCTGAAGTTTGTTGAAAATGACATGCTTCCTGCACGGTTCAATGGTAAGGATGCGATCATCATCAACAGATACATTGGAGTGCGCACCAGATGGCTTCAACTTGAGTCCAATCTCGGATATCGCCATCTGCGAACGGCCATGATATAAGAACGTCGTGGCCTGCTTCAAGCGCTTCATCGAGTTGGGCACCGACAAGATAGTCGTTCACCTTTGCGGTAGTACTCGAGTGAAATGGAAGTGTGGACAGGCGGGCTGATGATGCCGGGGGGCGCCAGCAGTCACTACTTTCTCCAGTCCCGGTTTGCTGTTTTCCGTTTGTGGTGGAAGTGGACGAAGGCTCTCCCGCTGTCAGTCTCAAACCGACGCGTGCAGATACTTCCTGGACGCATTTCCCTTGTCAGTGCCGATTGGAGACAAGCGAAGACGACGGACCACTGTTGGGGTCTTCAGAAGTTCCTGTATACCGAGGCCAGCGCGGACGACTGTTCTGCCTATCTCTATGATGAGTATTGACGAGTCACGGAAGCTGCTCATGGCAACGAGTGGAACGATAGTTATATATGTATGTCGCGTTGTGGACGCGTTATGAGCAGTCGCGCTCCCGGCTAGAATCGTCAGATTTATTCGCTTTCTCTCCGGAACCGCCATCGTCATGTCTGCTTGCCAACTCGAAAAATTGTACTCTCCACTCAACATTCCAGAGTCTGGCGAAAAGCCCTTTACCGACTATTCTCGATGGAGGCTGCTTGTAAACGATGGGGGTCGCCACACTTGGCACTACCTAAAGACGGACGAAGAATGCGACAGGTGGCCTCAAAACCATATAGACAAGTACTGGACGGGTCAACCTCTTGTGAGTGCTCGTCTGTGCGTGATACATACGACGGATCGCGAATGACCGCGACAGAACCTCCCCGCCCTCCCGAAAGCGACTACACCACTCGAGGCTGCTCGGAATGGTTATACCTTTTACAAGCACCTCCAGTCGCATGATGGACACTGGGCTGGCGAGTATGGTGGACCAATGTTCCTGTACCCTGGCCTTGTTATCGGGTCATATGCTGCCGGTATGGGCTTCAAGGAAGAAGAACGCCTCGAGATGATTCGTTACCTAATGAACCGCGCGCACCCTGAAGACGGAGGTTGGGGTCTGTGAGTATGCAGTCCGGCGTCAGGTAGGCACCGCGTAACCCGCCCTAGACACATCGAAGGACACTCAACCGTGTTCGGAACTGCTCTTAACTATACGGCTTTGCGAATCCTCGGTATGAGTGCTGACCACCCAGTTGCTGTCAAGGCAAGGGGTACCCTTCATCGGTTAGGTAGGTCTCTCATGCCTGGTGCTTTTCATGGCATGCCGACTGGTTATGCAGGGGGCGCAACTGGTGCTCCTTCTTGGGGGAAATTTTGGTTGGCAATTCTCAATGTCTACGATTGGGAGGGATTTAATCCTGTTCCTCCCGAGCTGTGGTAAGTTTAATACGTTTAATACTTGCTGGGCCCTGCGTTGAGCATCTCTTTAGGCTCTTCCCTGATTGGGTCCCATTCCATCCCCACAAGTGGTGGATTCACACCCGTAATGTCTGCATACCCATGAGTTATCTCTATGGTATCCGGTTCAAGATGGAAGAGAATGATCTGATTCGCTCTCTTCGTGAAGTATAGATTCATCACGCCCACCACGGTCTCACATTCAACACCCTTATCTACAGGAATTGTACACGACCGACTACCACCGTATATATTGGCCGGCACAGCGTAACAATGTCGCGGCTGTCGATCTTTATTCACCTCATACATTCGTCCTCGATGCGATGAATACCGTGTTATCCTTCTACGAGAGCTGCGCCATTCCTGCTCTTCGCAATGCTGCATTGGAGCGCACCTACAAACTCATCGTATATGAGGATGAAAACACGGAGTACCAGACTCTCGGGCCTGTTTCCAAGATGATGAATTTGTTGTGTCGTTCCGTTGTTGATGGCCCCGACACAGAAGCATATCGTCAGCATACCATCAAGCGTGCTGATTTCATGTGGCTTAGTGCGGAGGGTATGATGATGTGTGGGACGAATGGCAGTCAACTTTGGGACATTGGATTCATCACTCAGGCGCTTGTTGAAACGGGCCTCGCGAAAGAGCCGGAAAACAAGGAAAGTTTGAGAATGGCACTGGGGTGGTTGGACATCTGTCAAATTCGAGAAAACCCGAAGCATTTTGAGACGGCCTACCGCCACCGAACCAAGGGAGCGTGGCCGTTCAGCACGAAGGAACAAGGGTATACTGTCAGTGACTGCACCGGAGAGGGTCTCAAATCGGTCTTGTATATCCAGAACCAGGTGGAGTACGTGGACTTTATTACTAAAAACGACCTTCCACTCAATATAACTCAGAGGAACAGAGAAGGTCATCTCGGATGATCGGCTTTTTGATGCTGTGGATACATTGCTCTCGATGCAGAACAGCAACGGCGGCTACGCGAGCTATGAGCTTGTAAGGGGACCCGGGTGGTTAGAGTGGCTCAACGCTGCGGAGGTCTTCGGTACGGTGTGCTAGCCATAATCATGTCGTTGACTGATCTCGACCTCTCACAGGGAATATCATGACCGAGTTCTGCTACCCGGAATGCACGACCTCGGTAATAACTTCCTTGTCCGTTTTCCGGAAGCACTATCCGAACTACCGCGCAGCAGAGATCGAGTGAGTGGTTTGGTTTCACCTGACGGATAGTTTTAATTAATGTCACCAGGCGAACGGTCACGAAGGCGATCAGATGGCTCCATGAAGTGCAGAAACCCGAGGGTGGATGGGTGGGATCGTGGGGAATCTGTTTCACATATGCGACACAGTTCGCGTTGGAAAGTTTAGCACTTGGCGGAGAGTACTATGGGAACAGCCTTGCAGTTCGACGTGCGTGCGAATTTCTGCTTTCCAAACAACGAGCGGATGGAGGATGGGGGGAAAGTTACAAGGTTAGCCGGTCTACACCCATCGTGCTTGACTGACGCTGACTCGGACCTGTTTTCATGTGGTCGGTTCATAGACTTGCGAAGTCGGTCGGTGGGTTGAACACGAAAAGACTCAGGTTGTGCAGACATGCTGGGCCGCCATGGCTCTCGTGTATGCCGGGTATCCGGACGCGGAGCCCATCCAGAAGGCAGTCAAGCTGGTCATGTCCCGGCAGCTTCCAGTGAGGGCTCTCAGAGTCGGATTGTGGACTGGACCGCTTGCTGAGATTTTATTCACTAGGATGGATCGTGGCCGCAGGAAGCGATTGAGGGCGTTTTTAACAAGAACTGTATGATATCGTATCCCAACTTTAAGTTTTCGTTCACCGTCTGGATGCTTGGGAGGGCACATTACTATTTGAAGGAGCTGAAGGCGCAGCAGGTCGACAGACGCTCATGACTTGTCGGGACATTACGACGGGCATTACTATACATATTGCTTGTTTCCTTGCAGATGAATAATTCAGTCGCAAAACATATCTTGGGGCAGGATGTTTTCTTATGTTTTTGATGTGGAATTATTATTGATAGAGCGTGTCTCTTTGCTTAGCAAGTCTGTGGTGTCATGCGTCTGGATGGTGGCGCGCGATTAACTCAAACCTTGATGCGTCTGGCGGCCATGCGATGGTGGAACTAAGCAGAACGTGTAGTACAATTCCGAATTGTGGGTTTTGGCAGACCCTGACTGACTTTTACTTGGCAGCGATAAGATGTGGGACATAACCATAACGTACCTGTTGGAGCCCGCCCTCGTCCTGGGATAGTCTACGTTGCAATTCCGAATTTCGTGGGATGGCGTGCTCGCGCGCAATCTCTTATGTCCCGGACATGCTCGTCGGACTTGGTCCACCCGTCCTAGCTCCCTGTTTCGCGAGGTATGTCCCTTTCCCCTTATCCAACTCGTCAGGCTCACCGTTCTGTTAGCCATGGCTACAATCCCGACAGTCTCCCGCGTAGCCTTTCTTGCCTCCGACATCGTCCTCCATACCCAGCCTTTAAGTCCTGTGCTGTCTCCATTCGCTGAGTCCTATAAGACCCTCTCAAACACTTCCTCTCGCCAACCAAGCGTCCAGTCCGTTCCGGCGGGCGGGGATCCGGGTGTGTCTATACTCCGGGTTGTCTCCAGCACATCCCTAGTCTCCTTCACTTCCTCCGTTACGTCTCAAATAGCTCTCCGTCTCGTACTCCTTGCTACGGAGCTCTCCTCTCTACCACTCGTCTTCCACCTCGCAGTCAAGGATGATCTATCAGACGCCCTCTTACTGCAATCTGCATTCCCATTCTTCTTGGTTTCCTACACGCCTCAGGAAGCCCATGATCACGCCCTTCTCGCTTCTCGGCTTGCCCGCACAGAGAAAAAGGCTGTTGTGCATGTCTTTTATGATTTGGCAGATGGTCCAGTCACAGTCATCCCAGAGGAGGATGTACAACCATTCCTGCTTTCCGAAAAGGTCACTCTCCCAAGTAGGACGGACGACACCGTCAACGAGGTTCCCGGCGGTCCCGGATTGGGAAGGCGTGCCCACACACCTAAGCCTATTTCGGCTCTACATCAACTTTATGAATCCGCTGCGCTGTCTACGTTGGCGCGCACTCGTCGCCCTCATCTTCCTTTGACTGTTCACGGTGACAAGCATCCAAAAACTGTCATTTTTGTGCTTGGAAATATTTCCGGCGATTTGGCAATCGACGGTGTGTCGTTTGTTTTCGTCGGGCTACTCGCTCCTCTCTCCCCTTCCCATATCTTGCGCGCTATTCCCCTTTCGGCCTCGCATGTGCTCGTACTGGAGCAGCTCCACCGCTCGAGCACCAAATGGACACCACTTTATCTCGACATCGTCGATGCGCTGCAGGAATCTCAGGCGGACTCGCCGGTGTCCGTTCATAGTGTCTGGTTTACCGATGTCGAGCAAGTCAACCAGCCCAATTTACTCAACCTTGTCCACACCGCGAACAGCGTCCCCCTCACATCTCCTGTGCACCTTCCGAACAGGTCCCTTTCCTCAACGCACGCCTCGGTCCCACATGTTCCAAAGCACGAATCCTCGTACACCGGGATCTTGTCGCATGTACTTGGCCTTCGCCTAGAAATCTCAAACTCCCCTGAGCTGGTCCCTACACAGGGCAGCATAGCTACCAGTCCTGAATATGCGTTGGGCCGGATCAGAGGCCAGTTGGATCAGCGAGCTCAGCTCGTCAGCTCCGTTCACGAGCTGATGGAAGTCGAGGAACTCAGCACCGAGTTGCATAAACTTCTTACGCAGTGGCTGCAGGCTAAAGATGACACCTCGAGGAGCCGCACTATTGGCACCCAAGTCATCGCGGCGTTGAAATCTTCGCAGCTTTCCAATGTCCTTGTCGATCGTATCCTTGCACTCCAAGCATTCTTTCCTTCAAAGTCCAGGTGGATACTTGGCTCAGATGCCTGGGCCTACGATCTCGGCTCATCTGGTCTACACCATGCCATAGCCTCTGGTCTCGACATCAACGTTCTCATCCTAGATACTTTACCTTATTCCTCCCGGAATGCGGCCGATACACACCGTCGCAAACAAGATGTTGGTTTGTACGCGATGAATCACGGCGATGTCTACGTTGCCAGTGTCGCTGTCTACTCTTCATACGCACAGGTCCTGCAGGCCATGATGGAAGCCGACAGACACAAAGGCCCGTCGGTCGTCCTCGCCTATCTTCCTTACCACGCAGAGGACTCCCCGGCGCTGGAATTGTTGAAGGAGACTAAACTTGCGGTTGACTCAGGTTACTGGCCTTTGTATCGCTGGGACCCAACCAAGGAGGCAAGAGGCGAAGAACCTTTCACCCTCGACTCTGATGCTATTAAGAACGACCTACAACAATTCCTCGACCGGAACAACCACCTCTCCCAGCTCGTTCGCTCCAAGCCTGAGCTGGCCACTGAGCTCGTTAGCAGCTTGGGCGAGAACGTCAAGGAAGCCCGTAGGCGGAGGGCACAGAAGGCCTACGATGATTTGCTTGTCGCGCTTGACGCACCGCCCCTTCTCGTGTTGTACGCTTCGGACGGTGGCACAGCCGAAAAATTTGCCAAGAAACTTGTCAACCGCGCGAAGGCGAGAGGTATGTCGGCCACCATCGGAACTCTCGATTCAATGACCGTCGAGAGCCTCGCACAAGAAGAATACGTTGCATTCGTGACCTCGGTCGCCGGTCAGGGTGAGCCGCCCCAAAATGGACGCCAGCTTTTCAGGGCATTGAATGCCGCTGCACTTCGCAATGAAAAGCCCTTTTCCAAGTTGCGATACTCGGTCTTTGGCCTTGGAGACAGCCACTACTGGCCTCGACCTGAAGACTCCCATTTTTACAACAAAGCCAGCAAGAACCTTGACTCGCGCCTGGAGCAACTCGGTGGCGAGCGCTTTGTCGAACTCGTCTTTGGGGACGATCAAGATGCCGATGGACCCGAGACTGGATACAAGGTTTGGGAACCCAAGATTTGGAAGGCTCTTGGTGTCGACAGCATCCAGGTTACGGAAGCTGAACCCCAACCGATTACCAACGAGCACATCAAAGCGGCTTCGAATTACCTTCGTGGCACCATTGCGCAGGGTTTGGAGGACATGACTACTGGGTCCATCGCTCCATCCGATACTCAGGTTACCAAGTTCCACGGAATCTACCAGCAGGACGACCGGGACATTCGTGACGAGCGCCAGGTTCAGGGAATCGAACCAGCCTACATCTTCATGATCCGTGTGCGCATGCCAGGCGGTGTTTGTACACCAGAGCAATGGTTGCAGATGGACCAGATTTCTGATGAACATGCTAATGGGACACTGAAGATCACCACGAGGGCTACCTTCCAGTTCCACGGTATTATCAAGCGTTACTTGAAGCCCAGTATCCAAAAGATCAACCGAGTGCTGATGGATACTCTGGGCGCGTGTGGCGACATTAATCGGTGTGTTGCACCTTTTCGTCGGACGGTCTGTAGTTCACGTCTTGCCAGCAATGTGATGTGTTCCGCTATTCCTTCGCTCTCGAAGCTTCACTCTCGTATTCATGAGTTTGCCAATGTCATCAGTAACCATTTGTTGCCCAGGTCGACTGCGTATCATGAAATCTGGCTCGACAAGAAGATGGTGGCTGGCGAAGCCGTCAAGGACTTCGAGCCGATATATGGCGAGTTCTATCTTCCTCGCAAGGTCTGTCTGTTTCTTTCAGTGGTCGGCCGGAAACTGATATCGATTTAGTTCAAAATTGCAATCGCAGCTCCCCCTTACAATGACGTCGACGTCTTTGCCCATGACATAGGCTTCATCGCTATCGTCAACAAGGATGGCGAATTGGAAGGTTTCAATGTCGCTGTTGGCGGTGGTATGGGTGTGACCCATGGTAACAAGAAGACGCTTCCTGGCGTTGGCCGAGTCATTGGTTTCTGTACTGTTGAGCAGGGACCGCTCGTGGCAGAAAAGATTTTGCTAACACAGCGGGACAACGGGAACCGACTCGAGTGAGCTGCTATACTTTTCTACCGTAGTTTCCCGACTGATTTTTTCCCGTAGTCGAAAGGTGAAACAGTCGCTACATATTTGCGCGATTGAATTCTGACCCTCGACGCAGACCGCTCGCTTGAGGTACACAATTGATCGCATGGGTATTGATCGCTTCATCGGCGAAGTAGAGTCTCGCCTCGGCTTCCGGCTCGCCCCGGCTCGCCCTTATTCCTTCGAAAGCAATACAGACCATTTTGGCTGGACCGTTGCAGATGATGGGAGGCATCACTTCACGATCTTCATCGAGAACGGACGGGTCCAAGACAAACCCGGCCAGGAATTCAAGACTGGTCTTCGTGAAATCGCCAAGGTCCACAAGGGCACGTTCCGTCTGACCGCGAACCAGCACCTCATCATCTCTGAAATTCCTCCGGAGGAGGTACTGAGGATCAAGACATTACTCGCGGAGTATAAGCTCGATAACCTTAATTATTCGGGACTGCGGCTCTCCTCGTCCGCTTGCGTAGCGCTCCCTACCTGCGGTAAGGAAAACAAACCTTTCAGTTTAGTCTTCACATAATGACGATTAAATCTAGGTCTTGCCATGGCTGAATCCGAGCGGGTAAGTTGTTATGATAGCCGGCGACATTCGTGTCTCAAGCCACATTGCAGTACTTGCCGGTGCTCATCGACAAGGTGGAAAAGATATGTGAAGAGAACGGTCTGCGCCACGATTCCATCGTCATGCGTATGAGTGGTTGTCCGAACGGATGCTCCAGACCCTACCTTGCTGGTGCGTTCTCAACCCGTTGTCATTTCCCCCTTCTCACTTGATTCATATTTTCTTCGCAGAGGTGGCGTTCGTCGGAAAGGCTCTAGGCAGCTATATGATGCTCCTTGGCGGTGGATACTACGGTCAGCGGCTCAACAAGATATACCGCGAAGCTTTGTCCGAACCCGAGATCTTGGCCACCCTCGGGCCCATGATCAAGAGATATGCGCTAGAACGCAACGAAGGCGAGCGCTTTGGCGACTTTGTGATTAGAGCTGGATACATCGCACCAACGATTGACCACAATTTGTGGTACGACAGAATGGGAGGCGAAGGTGAACATAGGGAAATCAGTGTGTAGTAGATCTGGCGTGCGTGCGGTTCGTGTAGATGGCTTCTCGTGTATGATTTAGCGGGAGGGTTCAGTATTATCAAAAGTATGTAAGTGACCTAGTTTGAGAAACACATCCGAATCTTTGGATGGATCGATTTTGCGACACTTGTCCTGGCATGCCGGGATATCAAAAAGTCTGCAATCTATGCGCAACTGAACAGACTGAGAAGTGCACTGAGCAGTTCAAAGTCACATTCCCAGATATGCGCAGTCGGTCGATTCCAACGTGCCACATATTATTTTGTGAGAGCAATCAAACACGACGATGAATATCACAGGGATGTACAGCTGCCCACGACTTCAAGAACTTAGTCGCCTCCTGACGTCCCTAGCTTCCTGGAGTGCCTCCGCCAACGCCTCCAACACCCTGCCAATATCACCTCGCTCAGAATCGACGGCGCTGACACCCATATGCCTGTCGAGGAAAAAAGTTAGTGCATGTGAACAACCGAACACGCAAATGAAGACATGCCCGATGCGGACATACTCGACTGTAAAAAGAAAAATATACATCAACGAAGGGTGGGAGATGCTTGTATCAATTCAACGAACATTTGAGAGTAGCATGTAGACCAGCGGAAATCACGATGTCCTTGCTCGAGAGACGAGGTACTATATCGCTTGAGGTAAGTTCGTCCGGGGGGTAGAACTGTTGGAAGGGGAAAAATAATGAGAGAGAGAGGGAGGGAGGGAACCGACTTACGGCGCTCATTCCATTAGCTGAAATCTCTTCGCTCAGGGGGACGCTCTTGAAACCAAGATCGGATGCGGCCTTCCTGAAGCGTTTGCTGACATCTTTGTGTACTTTGAATCGGTCTTGAAGAGATAAAGGACCTTTAGTGATCTGAAGAAGCGAGGCGCGGTAGGCGTAGATGATATTGGTGGGTGGAGTAGCAAAGTAGGCGGGATTATTGCGTTCGTACGCCACCATGATAGGGAGCCACCTAAAATCACAGTCAAGAGGGACGATACAAGAATGGGAGAACAGGAATCCTACTTGTTCCAGTTAGCGTAGTATGACTTCACAGGTGTCGATCTGCCCTTAAAAACCTGGACGGGGAGCGAATTCAAAGGGGACAAAGGAATGGAGGGATTGGCGTACTTCGAGAGCCTTCTGGCTTGCCACGACTATACTGAGACCTGGTGGAGCTCCGAGACCCTTTTGGCTGGCTGTTAAAACAACGTCAATGAACCAGGAATCCATCTGGATCTCCTCGCTCGCAACGGAACAAACACCATCGACCACGACCTAGGGTTGTTGGATGGACTCGAAGGCTGGTCGTGACTGGTATCACGCACCAGTGTCTTGGGCGACACCTTCTGAACGAGCATCGAGATGGATTTAACATCGGAGAGGACAGCTGAAATGCACGTCCGTGACACGAGCAGGCAAAGATGACGAGTGAACGGACCTGTTGAAGTGTCCACATGGGTGATTGTGATAAGCTTGTATTGTTTCTGCTTGAGAGCGACTTCGATGTCAGAGTGCTTGACTGTGTCACCGAACGCGGCCGCCTTGAGCTGATCAACGTTTGCCCCATAGGTCTCTAAGCTAATGACGTCAAAGTTACTGTTGTGTCGCGAACACTGCAAGCGACAGAACGGACCACTCGGCAAACCCGTCGCCAAAGTAGCCGCAACTCAAGACGAGAACGTTCTCCCCCGGTTCGACGAGGTTAGCTGCCACCTTTTGGGCAAGGTCAAGCCAGGGATGAGAAAGGGCGGGGGCGAACGTGTGCGAACCTGATCCCAACCCAGGGTGCCCGATCCTGCGATCAAGAAAGGCTGACCGAGATGGGTGTCTAGGACGGTCCTAGGCCGTCGGGGCATGAGCAAACCCAAGGATGGATGCTGCGAAAGGAACAGACCTGGTCATGCGAATGCAGTCCGCGAAGGCGGAGGCGAATTCGAGGGCCATGTGGGACATGGGCAGGTGGGCATTTGCTTGGAGGACCTAGGGTGCGGAATGAGGGAAGGCGGCGAGGGCGGCGATGTGAGCAGACCTCATTGTCGACTTCGATCGGGCCGGGGATGCTGGGATCTGGATGGAGAGCGGTGCGGGTCTGGGTGGGGAAGAACTTACAGCAACAACCTGGGCGAGTGAGCCTGGGACGATCAGCCGGAGATGGAGAGAACGTACTTGTGTGGACGCTGGTCGTAGGGGGGAGCAGGAGGAGGGAGGTCCAGTGGAAGGAGATCCATCGTGATGGAGAGAGAAAGAGGTGGGATTAGAAAGAGATGCTGATTACACAAAGTCAAGTCCATCAAACCGGCGCCCCGCAGCGGCATCAACGCCCAGCAATGATCCGTGTCCCCTCCCCATCAACCACCCCAGAATTTGTCTGCCCCGCTCCCACCAGCCCCGCGACCGTCTTCTGCAGCTCTGTCCACTCCGACTCTCTTGGCAGCGCCATGTCCCCAATATCATACACGTACAGCTTCCCGTCGCTCCCCCCAACCACCACCCGTCGTCCGTCCTTCCGATCCCACTCCACCTTGTTGAGCGCACGGCCCGGCGCAACGCTCGTGGACACCACGGGCACCTACGCATCCGCTCAGCTCAAACCGCGCCACCAACTCAGTCCACAACGCACCTCCGTGTCCGTGTTCAGGTTCCACAAGTCGAGCTCGCCCGATCCATCCACCGTCCCAAACAGCGCTGGGTGTGTGGGATGCCACTTCACATCATACACGTAATCATCCGCCTCGTCGAACGAATAGATGGGTGCGATCGAATGCGCTGCCGTCGATGGCTTCGCCAGACTCTTGGCCCGCCATAACTTCACCGTCCAGTCTGCGCTAGCAGTGAGGAACAGATCAGAAAAGTCAACTGGTCCCACAAGTGGGTGAAAATGAAGGCCCAAAATCGGCCCGGCATGTCCTTTGTAAATGTCATACTGGTTCAGCCCTGCCTTGGCCCCAGCGCGATCATATCGATTTGCCTGATACACATTTCCCTCCTCAGTACCCACCCAAAACGCTGTTGTTTCGTTATCGGGGAAGTCCAGTGTAGTCACCGCTACTTCCCCTGTCTTGTTGTGCCCAGCGTGGACCAGCTCTAGCGTTTCCTGTACAGCGAATGTCACTCGTCGCTGGCGCAAATCCAAATCCAAATACCAGTACCTGGGGCTGCGCAAGCATGTCCACAAGCCACGAGCAGACCGTACCGTCTGTACTGCTCGTGATAAGATTGTGTGCGTTCTGTGTACCGACCATCTGCATAGCATACACCGGGTGTGTATGTCCAGCGGCAGATAATGGCGTCTTCAGCACCGGCAAATGCTTGGATCGCGTGTCCCAAAGTAATATTTGCCCCGAGTACGTGCCACCGAAAACGAGATTGGAATGAAACGGTGAAAACGTGACGGACAAGACATCCGACTGTCGTTCACAACACAATCAGCCCAGTAGCCAAACATACATGGGGCTTACCAGCCTGAGAATGAAACACAAACTCTGGTCGCTCCAGCAAGTGCAGATTCCAAACTGCAACAATACCATCAGGCTCGTTCAACGCAGCCGGGTTCTTGTTGTACGAGGCCACACTGAGCTCAGGATACTGTAATCCAGTCAAACAGTGGTCTCAAATCTTACAAAATACTCACCTTGGGTGACCAGTCGATATCAGTTATCGAACGGTTCTTTCCATAGCGTTCATCGTAGAATGCGCAGACGCGTTTGACTCGCTTGCCTTCCGAATCATCGCTGCGAGTAACGGTTATTGCCTTGGGAACCGGATAGCATACAGACTTACCCATTCGTTTCAGTACCAATCGTGTAATCACGAATGTAATCATACCCGTCATTCAGTGCCCGCTGGACGATCTTTGACGACTGCTCGACGAAATCAAGAAATTCTGGTGCAGTCAGGATGCTTGCCCGTTCCTCTTCCGTCAACTCTGACGGAGCGTCAGCGAAACAAATAAGCAGGGGTCGTACAACCCAAAGTGTGCAGTCCAACCTCGGATTTGTTGCTCGATTTCTTTATCGAGTTGCACACTTTCTTCCTCCAACTCTTTCTCCCGAGCAAGGCGATCTGCTTCCAGTTCACGCTCGCGTTCACGTAGTATCTGTTTCCGGATGTCTTCCTCGGAGATCAAAGGGGTTTCCGGCTCGACAGCCGTAGTCTGTACTTCTTTATTATAGATCACGCGTTCCTATACTCTCGACTTCATGCGATCCGCGAAATGCAGAGTCAGAGGGAACGTACGCGCTGTGGCAGCTCAAAAAGCTCCTGCTCCACATCGATGAGATCTATAGACCGCGGAGTCAAAACCCTAAAGTCGCCATCATGATCTATCCACCAGCAAAAAAAAAACAAAAACACGAGAAAGAGTGGACGATCAACATACCTCTCTACGACATGCTCCGTCGCCGAGTTTGTAGTTGCTATCATGGTCGTCCCCATACTAAGCCTATCCGAACCCACATCGCTTTGTCGACTGATGCGGCCAGAGGGTGATAAAGCCGAGCTTGAATGGAGCAGCGTGGACTGGCGAGGCGGCGTGCCGGGCAAGGAAGACGAGGGCGTAACATCCCCGGTACTGTCAAAGCCTCCTCTGCTGGCCCCAACGAGCGTGTTGACGAGGTCGTCAACATCACGACGCGCGGCAGTGGATGGGCCGACCGTCTGGGACGTCGAGCGTTAGATAGATGGAGAGGAGACAGATGAGAACACGGGAGCAGCACAGGTACCTCGGACTGCCGTCTCTCGGTCTCGGCGCGTTGTCTGTCCGCTCTGGCCTTCCTCAGCTCTGCGAGTTTGGCCCGCTTTGCCTCGATCTCTGCTCGCCGCTTGTCGGACATGCGTTTTTATATGGACCAAGAGCCGTACTAATGTCAGTTGGTGGTGTTCCGAAATGCGTGGTGATGGGCGTGGGAAAGTCTGTACACAAGTTGCTACTAGCTAAACGATCCCCACCTCAACATCGCCCACCACATCTAAACGCGGGCCCAGACTGTTGACCTCTCGAATGAGGGTGACAACCTCCTTCCACATCCGTCGATAACTACGCGATGATTCTTCATTGCAAGGGGTCCACGCCGACACAGCGACCAGTGAGGGAAAGTGCTGGAGCAGAAACTGCGCAACCCCTGCAACTGGTCCTTGGATGGGCGAGTTGGCGAGCATGAGCTTCCCGATGGCCGTGTTACGGATCAAAGCCTCATCCTCTGTCAACGATGGAATGTTCCTGGCATCGACGCACATCCCGACATGACATAGCTTGGGGCACCGTGAGAGCAAAAGTAAGAGACCCCTCAGTGTCGGTACCTGGAGGGGTGGTGGGTGCTCCCACCCAGTGCGCTGGTTGAAATGAAAGGTCTCCAGCTCAGGCCACGCATGGACCAATTGAGTAAGTTCGTCGTCGTTCAACGATACCGAATTGCTAACGTTGACATCGAATTTCTGGAGATTGAAGGTTGTCAGCGGGCTCAAAACCCGAAAATCAACAAGCTGCGAAGATGTTTTCCCGATGGAGAGAAGCCTGATCTGCTGCAGAGTCCTCCGGCGCGTGGCTGAACTGAGGGCGCTAAAGAATTCGTGAAGCACCCCGGGTTCGGGAACTACACGAACGTCAAAGGATACCTCTTCAAATGGCTGGTGATGCGCTCTGAGGTATGGGATAACGGAGGAAAGGTCTTCGACGCGAAGTTCAAGGGCGCGCAAGTTCTCGAAGGGTGGGCAGTCGGGGGAGAAATAACCAGCAAGCTTCCTCAAATTGTCTGGCTGGTGATTGAACAGGCTGGTGGCGACCTTTTTGAGACGACGGGACCCAGCGATGTGGATCAAGGCCGCTTCGTCGATGGGACCGCAAGCGAAGGCCTCCAGGCCCGGGGAGCGCTCGATTGCACGCGAGACTGCGGCTGTCACGTGCGGAAGGCGACAGAGATGGCCGAAGTAGAGCGACTTGAGGTTTGGGCATAAGGTGTGGTAGCAGTCGAGCAGCCCTAGAATGGAACTATGGTCGCCGCTGTCGAGCCACACATGAAGGTGAACAAGGGAAGGACTGAGGAGCAAATGGATCGACCCGATAGCCGTGCAGTCCTCATAAATCCAGTGCAGTTTCCGGAGGTTGGGTAGCAACAACGCGGTACGAAATGCCAAGGACTGCAAAACTCTGAGGGATGGTAGATCGTGTTCGAGCGTTAATTCTCGGACGCGGGAGGCGTGGCGTGACACAATGCGCCACTCTTCTTCGTTGAATGAAGGCTAATTCAGGGTGATAAGCTTTGCGCACATCGTTCTAATATACCAATGCACCAACCACTCGTGTGTCGTCGTGCGCATGTCTGGTGGACAAACATTGCACAAAAGGCTCTAGACTGTGGAGCCTGCGCCAAAGAGTATCGAGAGCCGGTTCGGAGAAGGCACGACAGGTTCTTGCAAGCGCGGCCAGAGCCTGGGTATGTTTGATATAAATGGATGTTGGGTGCCGTACCAGGTCTTCGCTAAGATGATCAAAAATGGCGCTGAGTACCTCAGCAATCAACAAGGCATGGTGCATGGTTGTTTGACGCGAAGGATATTACGGTGGGCCTGTGTCCGCAGGTTGCTGGTCCCAGTTGTTTATAATGGACCACGTCTCGTGTGGGATCCTTCTGGAGACCCGGCCCCCACCCTAGTAGCCTTTTGGGTATTTTTGGAGAATCATGGCTGCCAGGGCTGTTCAAACAAGACGTGTCACAGCTGCGAATCTCCCACTTCACAAGACTTGAAACGAGTCTTCCATGCGGATGCGACTGCAGAACGACACCGATCACCATCACAACCGTCCCGGAAAGAGATAAAGTCAGAGAAGTCGACGCTGTTCTGAAGGACATTCGTACTCCCGAGTAGAATCAAACTCCGACATGTTCAAAGTTGAGAGCGTTGCGTCACGTGAGGAACGAGCAGTCGCAACGCAAGATCTTCGGACAAGCGGGCGAGGCGACTTTCACGTAGTCTACTGCACATCATGGACTCTAAGACCTCACCAGTAGCACAGCAGAGCAACGTCCAAAGATGAATTGTAATAATAAAACCCACAACCTCAGTCCCCCAGCCTCCAAAGAGGACTCTTGCAAGAAATTGAAGAGGTAGTGCGACTTGACAATGTTCGCATCGTCTCAGGTCAGCGCTGGGTTCAAAAGATTATGCCACAAGCGCCGAATTCAGCATCGCGTCCTTCAAGCATGTTGCTGAAACGAGGCACCATGTTGACAGCCGAGTGAACCAGGCATTCTGAAACGCGTAGGCATTAAGGCCCGTTTCGTGGACCCATGTGCCTGAGCAACCCCATGTTTACTTTCGGTTGGAGACAAATTGACAGGCCTGTTCTACCCTGGTTTGTAAGGTGAGATTCTTATGTTCCTATTTCACAGATGTGGGAGTGCTTCAAGAATGCATGCGGCAATGCCAGTGAGCCCAACAAGGTTCTTGTGGGACTCGATTCAAGTCCTGATTCACCTTTTAGTCATTTCACACCGGCCATGCACTGAAACGCTTTTGTCCGGCATATTGCATATCCGTTTGTTGGGATATCTATCTTCCAGGATGTCTGTACTATTATCAGAGCTCGAAGAAGCCCTTCAGCTGAGCGTACCAACATGTCACCGCCTTTCAGTGATCATTCATGTGAGCATCTCTTCAGCCCTTGAATGAACATGCTCTAACAGACTTGCAACCAGCAGGTAGCGTACGACAGACTCGCCCCCGGAACCGGAGAGCTTGCCCCTCCCCCCTTTTCGTGTTGATTATGACGGGGCAGCCTGTTTCCCGTTGTGAGCCAATCGACCCCTCAACGGCGATTGTTAAGGACCTCAGCGTGAAGGTGGGAATGGGGATGGGAGTTATGCCCCTTTCAGATCAGGCAGCAAATGGTATGGATAATGGCATTGGTATTTCTTCTACTGACGGATTTATGATCCAGCTGGTGACCATACCGCTACACAAGCATCAAAGGTGGACATTGTAAAGGTGGCTCAGAAATCCCGGCGCAAGAGCGCAAAGAAGGAATTTGACGAGATTGACGAGATCTTTGGTTTCTAGTGTGATGTAGCTATCGCAGCAGTAGCCGGATAGCCTGGCGACCGTAGCCAGAGTCGTGGAGGCGAAGAATTACTAAATCACCGTCTCCTCAGTGACTCAAATATTGGGCCTGGCCTTGCCGCTACTCAATTTTGTCAGTGAGGATCATTTACTGATCCAGCCCTCCAGCTGACCTAAATCGTCCCAGAAATCATCCGCGCGGCGCACGGAAAATAACCGCATCTAGAACCCCCCGAGCCTTCATTCCTCCTCAAGACGCTCAACTTCCTTGGCGTGTCCTCCGTGTCGGATATCCTCAGACCAATGCGAGTAAGCTGGCGAAAAAAGGTAAGCAATGCCCCGCAGAAAGGGGTTTGGCTCGGGTGTGATGACGTCCGAAGAGATCACCGCGAAACGCAGAGCGGAACGAAAACAGTTCAAGCTTTATCGGGCAAAAGCGATGGCTGCTGCTGCTGCCGAGGCAGAGTGGCGTTCCAGCAAGGACATATCGTGTCTACGATCTACGCTGCGGATGGAACCCGTATGATCCCATCCGCTGCAACTTGGAAGCCAGACGGAATACGGCAGTCAGACGAAGGCCCCTTCAAAGTGGAGGAGGTCGACTAAGAGGGCGAGGAGGACGAAGAGCCGATAGAAAACGAGCAGCACCTCCAGCTCACCCTCCAAGAAGCATTCTTTCTCTTCTGGAACCCCGACAGCCTGTCCATCTCAAATCCAGATAATGTGAGTCATCGCCTCTTGGCAACTCATGTAGTGTTTTTTCACCTTTATCGATCAGAGCGACAGCCTACCCCTGTCACAGATATGGAACGCCTTCCAAAACGTATATGTACCTTCCCTGATCCTTGTACCGTTTCTCGACCCACCTCAACACCGCCGATTCGACAACCCGTTTCTAGTAAACTACGTCATCTACCACCATTATAGGTCCCTGGGTCGTGTCGTCAAGAGCGGCATTAAATTTTGCGTCGACTATTTACTCTACAAGCGGGGTCTCATCTTTGCGCACGCAGAGTGAGCTTCCCTGAACCCGTTATAGGCAGGGAAGAGCGGCCTATTGAATCCCGGTTCCACTAGATTCGCAATCGTAACGTGCCCGGTGTATGAAGGCCTGCCGACCAAAACGGGCCGCTGCTTGATTTGGCCAACGCCGCCCCTTTCTCGTGGTCGTGGCTTAGCGCGATCAATAGGGTGGATTTACAAGTTCAGAAGGTTTCATTTGTCTTGTTTTCCTGGGCGGAAAGTCGTCTTATGGTCGCCGCAACCTGCGCAGACCCTTGTCCTATCATATGTGACTATCCCTGCGCGATCGAGGGTGTCGGAAGACATTCTGTCGTTCCCATCTTGTTTCACACATTACACGGTACGGGAAGTCGTGTTGCAACTGTTTGCATGCCGCATTCCCTGCGAAAGTAGTGATTCTGTAACCCACCCGTCCAGCAAGTATCAGCAGCTTTCATTCGACGGCCATTCAGAAAGTGGTTGGCGCATATCCTCTCGAACGCTGGCATGGTGGGACAATAACGTTGGTTCATTGCACGAAAACGAAAACATATTTTCAGCAGTCTATAGGTCATTACACTGGACCCCTCAAAGCTCTCCCCTTCTCTCTTCTCCTACCACCCTCGTTCACCTGGCACACCACTCTACGTTTGACCCGCACGCACCCAAGGCCGGTTGTGCAACGATGATATCATTGTCCCTCAAAGGGGGGCTTGTAGGCTGATTGTGTGTAATGCTGCAGGTTCAAATCTAAACGACAACTACTTTCCGGTATCTCTTCCGTAGAGGCTTGCGTGACCACAATAATCATATTGCACATATTATTCTGTTCATCCAATGACATATTCCCTCGTCACCAAAGCTCTTCGTCGAACCGTTCCAGGGTTGCCGATGCATCCTCGACATCCTTCTGAGCCTTCTTCCTCATGTAGAAAATTGGACAATCTTTGCTTGTACACAAGACATCCTTGAACGTGGGATGAGCCAATATCATATGAACATTTTGAAACAGAGTTAGCACCTGATGTAATGACCCTTGACATCGCTGGCACTGGGTCCACAATCTCGAGAACCGGACCTGCATCTGTGAGGCGGCGTTCACCTGCCTTTGATAGAGTTCATGGATCCTTGGACGGCAGTTGTTACAAACAGCACCGTCTCAGCTACTCGTGAGACGTCGAAACCTAGAGTAAGCAAACATGTACTGACTGGGGACACTATTGTTCGCCCGTAGAGCCGTCTTGCATCCAAGACAAGTAATTGTCTTAACAGCGAACTTCATGAGTCCTCCGACGGTAGGAGTTGCAATTGCAATTGAACGAGTATGATCCCCAGATACTAAGAGATGTCAATACTGGAGATGCAGCTGAAGACTGAGGCATACGCAGTGAGTTCGCTTTGTCGCCAAGGATGGGTTCGAAAATCCTCATGAGAGGTTTTGAGAGTTGATTATCAAGATAGTACTTGGTGTCGATGGGAATGTTGTTCTCGAGGACGTAAAGTGGATCCTCAGATTTCTCATAAGCAGCAGCACCTGCGACACAAAGAAGCTCGTGGATTCAAAGTATGGAGTCAAGTTTTTGAGGAATACGTACCTTTGATACCTTTGACAATGACATACGCAACACGATCGCCGATAGCGGGCGCAGAACCAGCATCGCGTTGGCGCATTCGTTCTGCGAGTTCTACATGGGCTTGTTTTGCTGCGTAATCCGCTTTGGAAAGTGCTTTCGTGATCACGAGCTGGGACATGTCAATTTTATTTTGCAGCAGGTCCGAGATCATCCGTTTCGTGTAGCTCAATTCATAGTCAGCCTAGGTGAATGGAATAAACTGGAATGGAATACTCCTCTGCCCCCTTTACATCTCGATCAATAAGCATCTTATGTAGGCATGTCTCGATCACCGTCGAAACGAGTCGGCAGTTGTCTCTTCGAACCGTCTAAATGAAGACTGTCAGAAAACGACTAGGTAGCCACTTTCAGGGGCACGCGCACCTCGATACCTTTCGCGTCCATTTTGTCGTATTTCTCTGCCTTCGTCCAATAGAGTCCTGCATAGCGCTTTTTGCTGATGAGCAAGTAAGGGAAATATATCTTTTCAAACTCGAGGTTGATCGGTTTGACGAATTTGGCAGTGACAAAAGCCGCCGCTTGCGCTCCTGCGTCATTAGTCCTTCGATTCAGCAGATTGACACTACAGCAATGGACCCACCAAGTTCCATGACAGTTTTGAGATCTGAAGGCCCGAATTTAACCATGACAGAATCTGTATCACCGTAAATTACTTCGGCGTTGTGTTTGTGACCATTCGATAAGGAAAATTCGGCTTCTACCTCCTGACATAGATGTGAACATCCACGGAAAAACTCATGGTAGAGACCAAACCTGCTTAGTTTTCTCGATCATTTGGCGACCATATGCAGTCACACTAGACGAAATGGCAAGACATGGTAGCTTTCCAATTGTTGCCCCAGTGAACCCGTACACAGAGTTGGCACTTATCTGCGTGTAAGTTAGCCTTGCATAGGCAAACAACATTGATTAAGTATACCTTGAGCGCTAGCTGACGGCCATCCAATACTGCTCTCCTAAAGGGGTCCGTTTCTTTCTTGAGATCGGCTTTCGCGCGTTTTCTGGCGGAGATGAGGTCCTCCAGCACAGTGGGTAAGAGTCCCTTCCGTTTTGCCTTTGTAACGAAAATGTCTATAGCAACGGAGCGATCAGAATAACGAAAGGGTGTTAGCGATGGGCTGCACCGTTATTTGGTGTCTGAATATAATCCACGTCTTTGACGAGCCCCAGCCGGTCGATTGTCTGCTTATCCAGTAGTGTTGTATAACACAGGTTATGAGCCATCATGATAGAAGGATACAGAGAACTGAAGTCGAGTGTCGCAATAGGCGTATCGTAGTAGCCTTTTTTCGGCTCGATAACAGTCGCACCTTCGTATTGTTCATCCGTACCTGCAGACTTACAGTTAGAAAAGTGGGATCGCATTCCGCACGATTGCCACAGACTTACCTTCGCCCTTTAGTACGGGTACAATATACCCTTCACCGTTTGCTCTTCGAAAGAGTTGAGAAAGCACTTTGATAGACTGCCCGCGAGAGAGTAAGTAGTTGAATGGAACACCTGTGACGCGCGCCATTTCGATATAATTCACGAAACACATCAGTTTATCCAGTAATCGTTGTGGGAGGTATGCATCCTAAGCAGGACATGTGTGAGATAGTATCGGGGAGTATTGGGTGCTACACGACCTTCAAGCAATACACAGCCAAGCGCCGCCTAGATTCAGGTCCACCATTCTGCAGTTCCGTGATGACTGAATGGTGGACATCTTCTTTTTGCTCGCCCAAGAACTGTGCACAGACGGAGTTGAGCGTATAACTACGTAGTTTGTGTTCACGTTGCATGAATTGGAGTACATCAAGCTGAAGCCGACCATCGAGGACTGTCTCCTTGGAATCGCGCTGACCATAGGCTTTCGAAGAGAAGTGGGTATCTTTCACTTGGACCTTTACGCCTTCGCGAACAAGGCGTCATCCAAAAGGGACGGCACGATACAGCTGGACGCACCTTTCAATCTCCCAAGTTGGGGAAACTTGTTGGCTTTCAGGTGTTTTGCCCTATCAATAAGGTATGGCCAATCGAAATTTGCGATATTGTACCCGATAACTACATCAGGATCCACCTGCTCGATAAAGTCCCGCCAAGCATGAAAAAGCCTCGCCTCATCATCAAAAGAGAGGACTTGGGACCCAACGATGTGTGAGCAGGAATTGAGGGTGAACACGTTCCTGATGAAAGGTTGCGTCTCGCCTATTTAACGTGTTCGTTAGCTTGATCGTCGGGCAAAGGTGACAGAAGACGACCTTGACGGGTCACCATGTTCGCAATTTGAATGACAGGATCAACGTTGGCCTCAGGGAATATACCTTTTCGCCCGGCACACTCAATATCGAAACTCAGTATGCGGAGAGGTGCAATTTTTTGCCATTCGCCCTCAGGAGAGTGCGAGATAAACGCATCCCACCTTTGGGGTGTTTAATGACAGGCAGCACGACAAACTGCACGTTACCGTACCTCACATTAAGCTCAATTTGACACGTGGACCGTCTTGCTTCCTCAGAAAGAAGTTTGTATTTTCCTGCCGGTATTTCGATCCAATTCATTCCTACCACCTAACAATGAAATATAATTCATGAGTCGACATCTCCATCTCACATGATAACAAGAACCAACCTTCGTATCTATCATAAACCGGAGTGTATATGGGATATTGCTCTCGAAGGTAGAATAAGATTGGCCGAGGGCAAAGAAATCTTGGAAAGAAATTTCACCCCGCTCGAACACGCGTGATCACCACAAGGCGAAAAGTGAGTACAAGAAAGGCGAGTTCTCCAAAATTGACTTATCTCGAACTTTAGGAAGCGACCTTGGATCTACTATCGTAAGCTTCATGAACGGCAACCAATCATCTCCCAAATAACCCCAGAGCGTGCGCTTGTTCACAATTTCGATATCAAGGACATAATTGCCTCCTGTGCTACACTAATCCAGCACCTCGTGTGAGATGTCATGATGTATTGATCTAAAGCATTCGACTCACGTTCAGGGCATCCATGAAGGCACCCAAGTCAGAATGCTCGAAGCCACGAGGAACAGGGATGTAGAAATAAGGCATGAACTGCGTGACATTGGCAAGGACACTGTTTCCGACCTGAAACATTTTATAGTTGAGTGCCAGTGTTAAAAGCCACGTAAGACAAAAAACACCACCTCGGTAACGCCAAAAATACGCAACATTGTATGCCCAGTGTTGGGATCCGTTGCATTCTCGATGTCCACCTGTTGAAAGACTGAGGTACTTTGAGTTTGGGACAGAGGTGTCAGTGATAACAAACGACGGACTAATAGAATCCGTTTTTTGGTTTAATGGCTTGAGCTTTGGGCGGGACCAAGAATCAGCGCCACCCTCAGAGGCTGACGCTCAAGTAAGAGAGCGTCACGAGAATAACCCTTGGAGACGTACATGAACCATTTGAAGTATTCTGACTGAGCTGTTCCAGCACATCGGCGAATGACGAATTCTGCGTGTTCTGTGAGCCAGAGGGGACTAGCTTTCTTCGCTTCATTACTGGCTCAGCGACCGTCTCCGCGTTGACTCTATGGTCGTAAGCATTTGGGCTGGAGAAGTGGATTGCAAACTGTGCACCTAGAGCCTCCATGGACCTCTGGGATGGGCATAACAAAGTGGGTAAAGTGAGAATACCGAAATTCCGCTGAAATGAAACACGTCCGCAAAAAGGTGCGATTTGGTGCAGACGCGTCCGACTCGCTTGTGATGTAAATACGCGTGTGGCCAAGTTTGTAGCATTTCCGTTCCGGGAGGAGCCCCTGTGTCCCACCAATCCGAATGTGATTCCAATTCTCTCTAGACCCAAGTCGCGTTACATACATTCTACTATCTAGTGAAGGAAGAGCTCAGTGCACAACCGGATGGTGTCAGCAGGAGACTGGACACTGTGTCCCACGGTCCTCGGGTCCGCATAGATTTCATGGTCGTTCCCTCCCTGTCAGCGTTGGTCAACTCACCGGCGAAACAATCAAAGCATCAACCAGTGAAAACTCACCACCTGAGTCTTGTCCCCAAAGAAGTGAACCTCTTCGAATCCCTCGTTCTCGACGAATTGCAGACAGTAACGCTTGTCCCACCCATCAGGGAAAACGTCAAACGAGATTTGACCACCAATGGAGAATGTCAAGTGAAGGTCAAGGTTTTCAGGGCGGGATAGTTCACGAAGCTTCTCAATGAATCCAGCGCGGATCTTGTGTTCCTGGCTGTGCATGTTACTCCTGTCATTGCAGTACTCGTAGGATGACACACTTTGTCATGTTCCTCGAATGCGTCACGCTCTTGTTTGCTGTATAGGGGAATCACTTAAGCGAAGGATGCATGCAGGCTGAGCCAGACATACGATGCATTCCTGCCAATCGGACTGACATTTATCATCCCGTTGCGAAATTCGACAAACGTGCCCCTGAGAAGGGACTCGATGAAAAAAGAAAACTAGAGACTTTATTACGAACCGCTTAATTGGAATGTCAATTTCAGACAAGTAGCGAAGTATGAAGTTGATGAGTTTCTTGTACTTTTCCTCCCCTACAAAGTTAATAAACGATTGCGTTTTCAGTGGCTGCCCGAGGCGAAATGCAGTCAACCCGTTCTCTGCGAACCCAAAGTCAAAGTCCTCTAGGACTAGTAGGACGTCGGCATTGGACAACGGGAGTAATTGCTGAAGGACTGGACAAACCATTCCTGCCGCCCACGGCGAGCTGTTCACTGATCTTGGCGAAATCAGAGCCGCCCACGAACCCGATGACCACTTTGTTTCTGAGCTCGCCAAGAAATTCTGCCATCTGCGGAGTTAAAGCCTGTCTGAATGATGATGATCAGTCATGAAATGCTGACATTGTAAGGATGTGCGTACCTGGGAGCTGTAAGGGTGCCGTCAACATCGAAGAGGACTAACTTCTTGATGGGGCGACTAGCAAAATCGGGAGCGACCATGGTGGTTGTGGTGGTTCAAAAACAATGGGATCAAACACCTTTGATCGCGTATCGGATCGGGATTCGGTTCGATTAGATGTGGCGGTGCAAGGCTTTAATTGACATGATTCACGCTCACGTCTACTCATTCTCGTTTTCCATCTGGCTCAGCGACCCACTCGAGATGGCCCACAGATACAGCGCACTTTCTCTTCCATCCACGCTGGTTGACACGCTCACTCCAAGGACTCTGATTGACAAAGCCCCACCTCGTGAACTTTCTCCTCCCCCCCAGCCAAAGGTAACAGCTGCCTTGAATGCGAGGAGCTGCAATATCTGCCTCGGGGCTACATTTACAGATGTAGACGAGCAACGTGCGCACTTTCGCGCAGACTGGCATCGCTACAACGTCAAGATACGCCTTACTGGCGGAAGCCCCGTCACAGAGTCTTCATTCGCTCAACTTATCGGTGGTGCGCATCTCCTCCCGCTACTTTATCATTTAACTAAAACTGGTGCTACATCGCTCATATCCCAGGCCTGGAAGATTCTCTCTCCGGTTCTGCTTCCTCTGATGATGAACCTTTGGACGAATCAGATGCTGTCGATGCACTCCTTAGCAAGATCAACCATACCTCCCTATCCGACTTCCCCGAGGAGAGTAATTTTAGAGCCCCTCTCACAGCCGTTACCTGGTTTCACTCCCCGCCATCCACGCAGATCGGAGTCTATAGGATGCTATTTCCCCTCGACACTCCACCATCCGCATATTTGTCAGAGCTAAAACAAATGCAAGCTATTGTCGAGGGAGGGAGGAGATGGGCCTTATTCATGGTTGCCGGTGGTCATTTTGCAGGAGCTATAGTGAGAGTTGGACGTATCGTCGATGAGCAGGACGAGATCGTGCAAACAAGAAAAAGAAAGCCTCCACAACCAAAGCCAGAAACTGAGGTCTTGAGACACAAAACATTCCACCGATATACCAGTAAGTCAGTCTCCCTCGGTATTTGCACGCTTTTGATCGGAAAATCAGCTCGTAGGAAGCAGGGAGGGTCACAATCAGTTAATGACAATGCAAAAGGAGCTGCGATTAGTGCTGGTGCATTGCTACGCCGTTATGGAGAGCAGGCGTTGCGTGACGTGAGTGCAAATTACTGCATTACATTAATTTATTGCATGGAACTACGATAGGACATCCGCAACTTGCTCCGGGACTGGGCGGAGGATATTCACGAATGTGAACGCATTTTCATTCGAGCAAGTGTGTCTAATCGACGCATTTTCCTCGATTATGAAGAATGCGTAATTAGCAAAGAAGATGATAGACTACGAACTTTCCCATTTCCGACACGTCGACCTGTATGTTTCCGCTTGTTGTCTCGAAAACCGTGAACTTATGTCGCATGACCCAGACCCAGGCGGAACTTTCCCGGTGTCTCCAAGAACTAATTCAAGCCAAAATCACCCATTTCACCGAAGAAGCCCTCCTTGCCCAGGACGAGGCCTACCTTGCTTCGCTTCCGAAACCCAGACCCCGCCCAACGCAACCCGTTCTTGAAAGTTCTGAAAAGCCTAAACCCGCCCGTCTGACGAAAGAGGAGGAGCTTCATCGCGAAAAATGGAGTAGATTACTTGACATGGTTTCCAAGGGTCGTCTCGAGCCTCTGAAAGCGTTTTGGGAGCGTGAAGGCGAGGATATCGGTGGTATTGATGTGCCAATCCCGGAGTGGACTGGTGACAAGAGGGCGTCAGTTCTACAGGTTGCAGCACAAGCAGGACATGAAGCAGTTGTGCAATGGCTGCTGCTTGATTTGCATGCGGATCCGACGACGCCTGTTTCGCTCGCGTGGACAAGAGAAGGTGGGATCGAGTCTGACGGGTCTGATGTAGAGGTGCCCCCTACAGGATCCCGACGTACCGCGTACGACGTGGCACGGTCCCGTGCAGTGCGCGACGTGTTTCGACGGTGTGCAGCAGACCATCCTGATTGGTGGGACTGGTTCAGCGTTGCGCACGTACCGAGTGCACTGAGCAAGGAAAAGGAAGAGGAGAGGGACGAAAAGAAGAAACAGAGGAGAAAAGGTTTGCGAGAGAAGATGCGCGAGAGGGAAGCGCGAGAGCGCGAGCGGGAGAAAAGCTCAGAAGTGGTAGTTCCTGTCGCGGAGCTACCGAAAGCAAGGAAGGAACTCCCGAGCGGGGCGCAGAAACTCGGGGGTTCGTCTGGCTCTGCGGATGGTATTGCTGGACTAACACCAGAAATGAGGGCAAAGGTAGAGCGAGAACGGAGGGCTCGAGCAGCGGAGACTCGGTTGAAGTTAATAGGGAGATGACATTAAGAGTAAATATGACGGATTTACCGGCCCGGTGTAAGCGTGACGCGTGACCTGACGCGTTGTGCGTGGGTCACGTGCACATGCAATAACGACCTCTTTGTTGAAGACGGCGACGAAGCGGATATGACCCGCGCATCAAAACATGCCCGCATCGTTGAACACGACAGCGACGATACCGAGCCAGATACTCCAAGACAAAATCACCGTCAGGTTCTCAAAAAGCGCATCAGCGATGTCCATGGACTCGATCCTGACGCAAGCTTCAGCTCGGACTCTGGACGCGCCCCGTTGAGAACAGTCAATATCAACGATGACGCGGCAGAGAAACGGCGACGGCGGAAGAGTAGCAAGCTCGCTGTTACGGAGAGCGTGGAACTGGGTCCTTCCTCCGGCGACAAAACAGACGCTGCAGAAAGTTCGAGAGCTGCACTTGTGAAGCAGAAACAACAACAGCAACTCAATTCGGCACTTCCTCCCCCAGTCATAAACGTACCACTGGATGTTATGAACTCGAATTTTGAAGAGTGGATGAAGATGGCTACGGACAATGTGTGTAATATGTCGTCAGCAGGGCTTGCTTGCTCACCCTCTCTCAGAAAATAAACGCTGCGAACTCGTGGAACTTTGCGCTGATCGACTACTTCCACGACATGTCTCTCCTCCGAAATAACACAGACAATTCGATTAACTTCCAGCGTGCTTCATGCACGCTCGACGGCTGTGTCAAAATTTGGACGAGTCGCGTTGATAGTGTCGGGACTGAGACCGGAAAGTTGCTCAGCAACCTTGCTAACGAGAATATGGCAGCGGGCGAGGAGGAGGATGGAGCTGCCTCCGATAATCCTGACGGTCAGGATGCCTCCCAACCGCGGAAGAAGAAGAAGTCCCATCGGCCAGATTCGACTCTTGCCAAAGATGCGAATCAACTTCGGAGCAAAAAGCTAGATCTTGAATTCCGTGTTGACCCCCTATTCAAAAAGACTTGCGCTGACTTTGACGAGGGTGGCGCACACGGGCTTCTTATGAATCACCTTGGGGTAGGTGTCGGAGCGGATAGCGGTCTACGCATCGTCTTCGATGCGAGCGATTCCATGGCTAAGGTAGTGGACGAAGAGGAGCCACTACTCGAGCCCCAAGAAGACGTTGATTTGAGCTATCTAAGAAGTTGGTGGTTTTTGTCAATCCTTCGTCAGTAACCTGCTAAAATGCAACTAATAGGCCATTTTTTCCCTGACCTGGAGATTCTGGATGACAAAGCCATTGCGCACTCCCTGACTGAATTTTCGTTTACCCATGATAACATAACGTTTGATGACACCACTCTCTATCAGGAAGATACCCGCGCTGAAGAGGAAGACGACGACGGAGATGGAACAGGGTTCGACGTATTCGGTGACAACGAGGCAATGGATGCTGACGGTGGCGGTTTCCCTCAAACCGAGGACTTTTTTCAAGGAGATCAAGCCGTGGATAATGACTATGCAGGTGGTGGTGCATTCGGCGGCGATGACTATGGAAGTGGACACGACGGCTCTCCTGGTGCTGACGCCCAACAAGGCCAGAATTTACGCCCCGGGACTTTCGTACCATTTGATCCGCGTCGAATACCAACCGAGCGAGATCTTGTCATGGCGATGACAGATGCTGATGGTGAAAGTAGCATCATGGGCTACTTTGACCAGAATATCATGAAGAATTGGGCTGGTCCCGAACACTGGAAATTGCGGAAAGTCATACGAAAACGTGAGCTGTAATAAACGTTGTTTCGACTTGCTAACGTACTCGTTCCCAGCGGACGCGTCCGAGGGAGCTGCTTCCAAGCCACGACGGGAGAAGAAAGAGGCCTTTAGGATCGATTTCCTGACGCCATCCGAGAAGGATGTCAAAACTTTATCGAACGAGCTTTTTGCTCCTGTGACTCGTGGGGCGGGCATTACACTACCTAACTACGGAACGGTTAAGTCGACTGCCAAGAAAGGCGGGCGAGGTAAGAAGGCAAGAGAAGAGAAGCGTGATATACACATGCTTCCAGACGATATGCACTTCTCCAGCAGGCAACTTGTAACGCTGTTCCTGAAGCCTAAGTTCTCTGTGAGCGTACCCACTTCTCGATTTGAGCTTATATTCACTTCCATTTGTGTTTTCGAAGCTGAAAATGCGAGGACAAAGGGTTCGTTTCAATGAAGCCGGGGATGGCGAAGTCGACGAGAACTTCTGGGCCCAGGCTGCTGCCGACCAAGCAGCAGGTCGTCTGGCCCAAGAAGATGGCGGTGAGGGTGAGATCTTGTATTTTAACCAAAGCACAAGGGATTCTGAGCAGCATCTTCAGGCGGTGATGCACCAGCGCCGTTTAACACCCAATTTTTCAATGACGACGACGATGGTCCTGGATTCGACGACCTGTATGAAGGTGATGGCGATGGCGATGGGGTTGTACCAGAGGACGCTGGAGAACAAGATCTCTTAGCGGCAACGCAAAGCATGGGTCGTCGTGTCCGACCTGAATCTGTCAACTATGCTAAACGCGCGAAGCGTGTTGATGTCCGGAAACTGAAGGAAAATATTTGGAAAGGCTTGGATATCAAGGCCTCTTCAGATGAGCAAGATGAAATGGTGATCACCCCTTTTATGGAGCCCATCTTGATCCTAGCTAACTTCTTTGCAGGACGTCGACGATCAATCAATAACTGATCCTTCGGAGGGACGGCAGTTCAGTCAAGTGATATCAGGGCTTCAAAGGTCCTATCCGAAAGACAAGATGGAGGAGATCAGCACAAGCTTCTGCTTCATTTGCTTGTTACACTTGGCAAACGAACAAGGATTGAAGCTGCAAGCGCCGTCGAGTAGTGTCCCTGACGATGGTGGTGGCGACGAAGTTTTATCAGAATCGCAGGGAGTGGATCAGGTTGCGAATATATGGAGCGTGAAGGTGCGTTTGTCCCAGTTTGCGCTCCCCGGCTCATGAGGCTGACTTTTGCTCTTGTAGGTCTTCAGAGATCCGAATGCTACGCCAGCTGCATGACATGTAATTTATTCTGTTATCCATCGTTTCCATCTTATACGTGGCTCAGTCTTGCTGTCCTGTATATTCTCATAATTTTCTGTTGTCTGCAGTATATGTGATAAGCACGCTCCGTCAAATTGGTTTTTAACGAGATGAGGCTGCCAAGTAAAACTGAAACATTTGGTGTAAACCAGCGAATTCTATTCGATACACGAACGGAAGTAACGATACATGCAGGAGGCTAGATTTAATGCTACAAGTGTGCTACGGTGGATATTCGTATCCATGGCACATACCAATAAAACAAAGCATGAAGAAAATTGCGTCGTTCCTGGCGTGATGCTCGAAATTAACTTTCCGTCCATCCGTCAATGTTCCGGCCCTCGGTGTGATCTGGCTTGCCAACGACGCCACATACTCTCGTGCTTGAGCTGGTATCTTGCACTCAGTTCGAGGTACTCCTGATAGGCTTGCGCCGGGAGTTCGATCATGTCTGAGGTAGGCGTACGAAAGGGGAAGATGACGAGCAAGTCTGACGGCACGATGCGTGCTTGCGGAACTGGCGATGCCAGAAAGAGGCGTTCACCGAATGGAGCGTAAGTGTACACATCCAACCAGCGATCACGGCGACTGTGGGACCGCGCGGCTTGAGAGAAGTTTGTCAGGAAATGATGGGGCTCAGGACGCCCGGACAGCCGCATGCCTCACCTTGAACGATCGTTACCTTGTGCTGAACGACAGCGATAGCGACCGTGCCATGGTTCATAGCGGGCGGGGAACAGGATAAAGTGGAAATCGAAGAACTTGCTCGAGAGCAGTGAGGAGCTTGTGCAGGCGGTAGGGATTTTGCTCTACTCCGGATCCGTCTGAGATGGCGAGTTTTATTGCTGATAGTGAATAGTGATCTTGTTCCCCATTCGATGGGAATGCACAATGCAGGTCGAACAACAAACAAATGACCTGTTATGCCCAAGGACGACGTTCGCTAAGAACAAAGACAGGGACAATGGGACATCTCCATTTGGAAGTTTGAACATTCGACTCTGATCAACGCAGGATTCCTTGTCTTGTCGCCGTAGAAGATCTTTAATCACAGTCCCAGCAAGTGCAACGCCAAGTTCGTCTTACACGGTCGGAAGCACCCTTGGTTACATCGTGGTATCACTACCACGCTAGTTGTTGTTCATCCTTTTTCACACCGATAGCATTATCAATTCGCTTATATCAAACCCATGGTCGCCACCGCCTTGTTGAAGGTGTAGCCTTCCGGAAGGATCGTCTTTTGTATATGTCATGGTCAAGGTCATTATTGAGCCGGCCAACTCCATGCGACGATCTGTGCATCAGGACTTTGACACCGACTCGGAATGCCTTGTAAAATGTCATGCTCCGTAAAATGGTCAAATCTTGACCGTCAGAGCGGACTCGAGTGTCTCTGTTTTGTCAAGGCATGGCTGCTTGTCGTTTCCTTACTTTCGACCCTCGCATTGGGGTCGAACCTGAGAAGACGATGGGCAGGCCATGATCTTGCAGTGACTGGTATGTGATGTATACGGCTCCCTGCTAAGTGTCTCCCGCTCGTGAACAGCTCGAAGATCTGTTTTACTCTGGATTGGCGATGAGAGTCCGGTTGGTTTCGTTACTCGAATAGATGTATATATATTCAAACAAATTTATTTTTACATGGAAAATCGAAAGCCAACGATAACACGATTATCTTACATGATCAGCAAATGCCGTAGACTTTCTCATGAGGCGTAGCATTGGGAGTGACAAAAGTCGATACACTACGAGGCTTGTGCATCATTAGAATGCAGCTCCCCGACACTAGGCATCATGAAAAGGTCTACTGCACTCAAAACGTGGTTTATGAGGGGCGTGATCATGCTATGTCACGTTGTAGGCGGAATTGTGGTTGCCAGCTTCCCTTGCTGACATGATGAAGGCTGACTAGTATCAAATCTTCCGCCTTGATATGCTGGTTCCCTACCCTCCAACACGTCTCGGCATCAACTGCCAACGATCTGTTCGACATTTTCTACCAAGCCCATCAGAACGCTAAATCTTGGTCTGCGGGATTAACCTACCTCAATGAATCGACCAGTAGTCTTTGCCAACCTTTGTGCGAGCTTTCGTTTCGTGATTGGACCCTTTACCTTACGCCAATTTCGCGAAGAAATCTGACATTTGAATGGGGAATATCCGGGCCACTGGCGAGCAGTTTCGTCAGTCAGGTTACACTTAAAATATCGCCCACTTGCATTTATCCTGATGGACACTGACGGTCCACAATTCTGCAGGACTGGAAGGTTTGCATCCACGAGGCGCTGCATCCTCCCTCCGCAGACGTCCTCGAGTGAAATCCCCCACTCGAGCGGCTCCTCTGTCTCGAAGATGATTGGTGGTGAGAGAGAAACCTGCTCAAGGTACCGCTCCTTGTCTGCTTCAGTAAAGGGCTTGTACAGTGTTTGTGGTACAAATGTTCTAGACCCAGTGGTTACAATAGCATCCACAGGTACTCTCTTCCATTGAGTGTAACACTCTTGAGAAGAGCTTTGATTTCCCATCTACAACGTTATAAATGATTTATTCTTTTGAACAATGTGAACAATCTCACTTGTGACGGAGATGTTGAGGTACCTTCTTGAGAAGTGCTAAGTCCCCCCGCCGAAGTTGGACTGTGGCTTGAGTGCGAGGGAACCCCCAAATTATCGTGCAAGATCTAGGGAAGTGCTAAGGTGAGCAGTCCACAAAAAGGTATCTCTCGCGAATAACCTCAGTCTCCAGCAGCCCGAGCTGGGGTATGGTTGGCGTTGTAAGGGTAGGGTAGTGTTCTGTGATGAAGCCATCCATATGCGCCCCATTCGGTGGAGACAATGCACGAAAGAAAAATTGACCCATAGATGACGCGGGCCACTGGAAAGTAACATTCTGGATGTGCCCATTATCAGGAACTGCCCAAACGTTGGCCCGAAAGTCTGGCAGATCATGGGGGAGTCGTGATGGTATTCCATAGAAACTGTTGCTCGAGGTGTACGGATCCTGCGACGATGCATCAGCACTGATCAAATGGGATCCCATGGAATTTCCATGGAGATATTGCGTTGATGCGGTTGTCTCAGGCAATGGCTCAGCATTGAGATCGGAGAGGGATACAGTGTTATTAAGGATTGGTTGGTGTACGATGTTTGACGAGTTGTCACTCATAGGGAGGAGTGAATGGAATAGCAGAGTGAATGGAATAGCAATGAGAGGTAGGGGAACCCAGGCAGAGGAAGAAAGGAGGAGGTAAGGAACAGCCTTTATATTTGACACCCACCTTCGACGTAATCATACATTAGGAACACCGAGAAACTCTTCATCCAGAGTGCACGGAAATTCGGCAAGACATGTTCCGGCGCCGGTATTCCTGGTTCCAGTCCGATGTTCGATCTCTGAGCTGTCCATTGGGGGTTACATTGCGCTGGTACAACGGTCAACTTGCTGTGGATCATTACACCTCTCTCAGGCTGCGTTGTCCGGTAGCGGTTCTTCCACGATAAGCTTTTTTCTGGCGGAACGGGACTGATAGAGCGATTCAGAACTGTTCGTAGATGAATGAAACGACATCATTCCAGTTTCGTACTACAGCAAGGGTCAGTTCAGTCTGAGCACGAACACTCCTACTCCTGGTAACACAGCTACTCACAGTTGCTGTTAGGCAGCCGACCCGGATTGTGCCATCAGGGTAATCCGACTACAGCTTGGCGACACAAGCCAAGTACATATAATCTAATCAAGCCATGTCTGGAAGAGGGCGTCACACTGGACACGCGGGGCATGAAAACTGCGCCGGGAACCGGTGAGCTATCGCCGGGGGGAATGATAAGCGTCAGCCGTACGAGTCTTCAATTCAGACTCCCCCGGTGGGTGGGAGTCAAAGTTCAAGTTTGGCCGCACCGATACTGGGATTGAGAGTTAGTTTGGCTTGCTTCCGAACCTAATTAGTCTTTGTCTCTGTCTCTGTCTCTCGGCATTGGTGTAACAGTTGGGAGAGTCCGACACGACCGAACCTCCGTTGGGCCTCCGCCGCCTGGTGCTGTGTCAGAAAAAGATTCTGGGCCTAGCGGGACATCTCTGCGGTATCTAAGCCCTTTTCCACAACTACGGCAACTTGAGGGACGGTCAAACGCGTCAAATGAGTGGTAATGAGAGACTGCACAGTGGCCATATGGCCTTCGAGAAGCAGGTGGGCACGTGACCGTAGAAGCTATTCGAACGCGGGCCCCGGAGCTGCCAAATTTTTCCTGGGGGGGCTCCTTGAACTCGTACCACTACCATGACGAGTTTCCCACGGCACGCGTGGCAAGGAGGTTCTGTGCACAACATACAGAACGGTGACCAACCTCCCCCTTTTTTTGCCGCCCCCATGCGGAGGAAGTCCGCGCCGACCCCCACTGGGCCCATGGCCGCCCCCCGATAGAGCCCAGAGCACTCCCCCCCTCCCCCAGCCGCGCCGACCGGCCGTCTGTCCTCAAATAGGTAGAGCCGCCCGTCATCCTAGGGCCCCATCCTAGGGCCCCAGAGGGCACCCACGACCTCAGCTACGGGGACCGCCCACGCTCGCCATACGCATCAGTGAGCACCTACTCACTGGCTGAGCACTCAGCCTGACTCCAACCTGACCTGTAGCGCCCACCGGGCCTCGCGACAGGCTGCTGCCCCGCCCACCGATGACACACGATCGGTCACCACTGGTGATATATCAGACGCCCAACCCCAGCCGACAGGCACGTAGCGACACGGACTGCCGCCTCACTCGTACAGCGTCGCCTAAATGCGCACCTCGCCAGGGAACGCCACCTTTCCCGTCTCTGACAAGAGCCGATGCTGACGGACAGGCCCCACCTTGGACTCTGCCAGTATGGTGCCAATGAACACCTTGATGCAAGGCACCCAGCTGCCCGCCTCCCCTTGACGATGAAACCCGCGTGTCTGCAGCTCTAGCGACCTCCCCTCGGACCTGGGCACACCTGCATACTGCCGACGCTGATAAATTGAGGCCCATGCAGCCCCTCACCCCAGGCTGACCATGGCAATCACCAAGTCCTCCAAAAGGACCATCCCCCACAACAGCGACGACCTGGATGCTCCTGCTACGCAGCGGCGTATGCGGGAATACAAGTCAAAAAATCGCTATGCTGCCCTTACCCCCGAGGACAGCCACATGGATCTTTCTTTGACCCCATCCGCTCCTTTGTCCACCCCTGCCACCCCTGTACTGGAGACTGACCCCCTCCACGGGGTTCCGACTGCAACTAGTGCTGCCGCGGCCCGGCCCGAAAGCCCTCAGCTGGCTAAGCCTGGCCCTAAAAAGCCTGGCCGGGCCGGGCCGTGTCAGGGGCTTGGGAGGGCTTGGGGCCCGGCCTGAGAATTTGAGAAGCCGTGAGCCGGGGCATGCCAGGCCCCAGAAGCCCTGAAGCCGTGAGAATGACCGTCAGATTGGGGAATCAGCAACAGCCGATGCCTATAAATGGTCGGCCGATGCCTATAAATGGTTTGTTTGTATGAAAACTTTCTTTAAGTTTCATTTTCTCCGCCAATCCTAACCAATCGCTTATTTCCTTCTACCAGTAGTATGTCCGATGCCGAGGAACAGCCTCGCCGGCCCAAACGTACAGCCGCACCGTCTACCCGTGTGACATGTGCTGACAATGCAGCCGATTTGGAGCTATCCTCACATCGGAAGGCACAGGAAGCAACACGGCCACCTCCTGCTGGCAACGCTCCGAGTGTGAAACGCAAAGTCCCAAGTGCTGAAGCATCCTCCACCGAATCCGAGGCTGAGTGCCCACCCAAAAAGAAAAAAGGTAAGTGAGTAGTTATTTAATTTCGAGCGTCCTCTCAAAAGATAATTTCTCAGGACCCAGGACTCAAAAAGATGCCAGTAGTTGTGCCGCTGGCATGCCAGATGGGCAAACCGGGTCAGATGGCCTACTTAAAGATGTTACTGTCATTGATGTAGATGAGCCGACCAAAAGGGGACGTGCCGAGCGCACCCAAGACATCGATGCGCTCTTCTCGGCTCCATATCTCAAGGATGGCAAGAAATATCGAGATTGCAATTCTTGCTAGTACGATCTCCCCTTTTTTTTTTTTTTGACAGATTTTCATTTATTGCATCAGTGAACAGCTAAAAAAACATGTAGCGATCACCAATGAAGCCACCACATTGCGGCGGCACCAGCAAGCAGCCCACCAGGAAAAATATCGACAGTGGGCTGCTGGTAACGGCTTCTTATCTATGTTGCCTATCAATACCAAGAATCGCCGCAATGAAGAAGCACGCCAACAAGCGACATCATCTAGTGCTGGCATCAGTCGCCAACCTTCCCTCGACAACCATCTCGTGCCCGCGGATACAATCATCCGGTATACAGAATCTACGTTTCGTGATGCCGCTGTTGAGTGGCTTGTTGCAACGGATCAGGTGAGCCAAATTCATTCAAGACATTTGAGTCTACTAATGATCGATGCTATAGCCTATCCATGCAATGGAGCATCCGGCATTTCAAAAAATGCTGGATATTGCCTCACGTGCTCCCGACAAGATCAAACTTCCCCGTCGCACCGCAGTACGTGAACTAATCATCAAAAAATTCAAGCTCGATTTCCTCTCGCTCAAGAAAAAATTGTCGGTACGTGCTAGATGCGCACCAGTGTTCTCTCACGCTCACACAATACATGATAGAGCAAGGTTGTTCAAGGACAAATTAGCCTCACATGCGATGCATGGCAGGCTTCCAACTGTGACGGATACTTCGCCGTCATTGCGTCTTGGATTGAAGAAGATGTGCCTCACATGTGGGCGCTCCGAACCGGACTGATCGCATTTGTCCAGCTTAACAATGCACATAATGGGGTTCGCCTTGGGCAGGCGCTGTATAAAGCAGTCAAACGCTTAGGTATATCACATAAGGTACGTGTATATGTCCATGTCGAAGTCTACTGGTATTGACTGGCGATCTATTAGATCGCATATGTCACTTGCGACAACGCGAGCAACAATGACACGATGATGGACGAATTTGGGCGTCTTCTTACATCCGAAACAGGAAAACCGTTTGATGGGGCGAGGCGACGGTTGCGGTAAGTCTTTGTCACTGTCCGGTCTTGACTCAGGTGTTTTATTCATCCGTCACAGTTGTATGGCGCATGTCATCAATCTTGCCACACAGGCATTTCTCACAACGTATAGCAAGTCCAAGCATTATGACCCCTCTGCGCCTGAGACCGACATTGTCATCTCAAGCAATGGGAAGGATCGGGATCCCATCGGCCTTATCCGTGCAATCGCTGTGAAGGTAAGTGGCGCATCTCTGCCCATGTCACTGAAGTCATTAAACACTGATGGCTTCACCCCCTCAGGCACGCTCCTCAGCACAACGCAAACAACTATTCAAGACCATCCAGACGCGCTCACCCCTGCTACAACTTATACTCGATATGAAAGTCTGATGGTCATCTACATTCGCTATGGTCAGTCGCGCATTAGAATTGAAGGAGGTAAGCACATTTAGCTACATTCATGTATTCATACTGACACATGTTAATGCAGGACGTCAACACTTTCGTGGAACGGCTTGCGTTCCGAGATCGTGGGAATGATTCGGACAAACGCCTCAAGATCCTCGACCTTCAGTTGTCGGAGGAGGAATGGGCTCAGGTTCCTCCTCTTCTAACTCTCCTGGTGGTACGTCGTTTCTGAGACATTTGATCACACTAACATATTACTCATTACTAGTTCGCCGAGAACGCCCAACATGCATTCTCGACAGAGCAGGGACCCACGCTACATGCAGCCCTCCCGGCTTTGGAGTCACTGCACAAGGCATGGTCGTCACGCATGAAGAGCAAGAAGTTTACGAAGTTTAGCGCTGCACTTGAGGCCGGGGTTGACAAGGTATCCCACTATTACACACGCACGGCAACCTCGGACGCGCATATCATTGCGATGAGTAAGCAGGGATGAAACACATCGTTCGTACCTAGTAATACTGACCTACTTCTCTAGTTCTTGATCCACAACAGAAACTCGATCACATCCGTGCTAATTGGGGCGATGGGCCTACTGCTGAAGCAGTAAGTCATGCCGAAAAGATAGTAGGTCTTTTTTTTTGGTAGCCAGTACACTGATTGACTTCGTTAAGTACAAGGAGCGCTACTATACGATGTATGGCCCCAGCGCAGCTGATGCACCTCCGACCACGAACCACAAGCGTCGAATCACCACACGCAACTCAAAACTCGATGCTCTATTGGGGTCCTATATCGACGATGAAAGCGACTCGAACAGTGAGGATGAGGACAAGACTGGTCCTAACGAGGGTGGAAAACATTCCAATGATCCTGCACGCCCTTGGCTGTTGAGTTTTCACGACTACCTCAACACCCGGGAGCACCTTGGCGATTCCACTGTCGTCCAGTGGTGGGGAATACATTCCGTGCGGTACCCTGTCTGGGGATCACTCGCACGGGACTATCTTCCTATCATGGCCAGTTCCGTATCGTCGGAACGTGCATTTTCATCTGCGGGAATAACTATTAGTAAGCGCCGCAACTGCCTCAAGGCTGACATCATCGAAGCCCTGCAATTCTTGAAGTGCGCTACAAAAGCACCGGGTACCTTGATCCACGAGGCTCCTACGCTCACTGCCGAGATGCACAGCAAGACGGATTCCGATAACAATGCTGAAGAGAGTGAGGAGGAGTGGGATGGCGAGTTTTTTGACAACGAATAAGTACATCTCGACTACAATACTTTTCTTGTAACTACGTACTTGGGCAAGCCGCAGCCTGGGCCTGAGCTGGGGCTTTCGAGCTGGGCCGGGCCGACTTTGGGGGCTTTAGGGGCTCAAAGCCCGGCTCGTGATTTTGAAAAGCCATGAGCCTCCTAAGCCGGGCCTGGGCCGGGGCTTTCAGGCCGGGCCGGGCCG
>JBBPMH010000009.1:0-150286 GCA_038090235.1 Pulveroboletus ravenelii
TTTGTGACGTTCGTCTTTCCGATATTCGGGTAATACGACACCGACTCATAGAATAGAGAACGACCGACGCTTTCAATCGAACGCCTTTCAAGGTGACCACAAATGAGACTCTCGTTGGCACCTGGTCTGACGGAGCGCAGGTGAATGAAGCCACCAGTGGGCTTCGTCAATCATCATATGTTCGTCCTAGGCTTGCTCCTCTCCCCCCTCCCCGCGGTGGTGACCAAGGTCGGTCAAGTCCGACCGGGAGGACTGATATCGATATCATCATCGGGAGTGAACAACTGCTGGAAAAAATTTGAAGAGGGACCTGATCAACCAAGAGCTGATCACCACCACCATCAAAGATGAGCAAGTTATCCATGTAACAGAGTGCGGTGCTTTTTTCTGCTACATGGATGACTTGTTCATTGTGGTGGTGATCATAACTCATGGCCGACATCAATGAGTATTACTATTTTGTTAATGAGCGATGTAGGCAGGTGTGAACTAAGCAGGTTTAGGCAGATGGGGGCCCAGTCCAGAGATTCAAGCTGGGGACTCCTAAAGCGTGGTCTCCTACCACTATTGACTGAGTAATACGATCGTATTGATTATGTGGCATTCGTCCTCTAGGCCGAGTGGGGCTTGTACTTATTTGGTCCTGATGGCCAACACAATTGTCGCTGGCACAACATACTATGCGTTCCCATAACTTCGGCAGGGAGGTAACTTCGGCACTTTCGTAGAATACACAATTCTGCATACTATATTCATTGTCCACACAGCTACAATAAATCTAGTATGTAATCTAGGAGTCTGCCAGGTTGAACAGGTACAATCAAAGCAGAAATGAACAAGATAGCTAAAACCTGAGTTGTCACACAGACTCACGCTCAGTTGTCGCTTTGGTGTCACTTGCCGGACAGTGCCGCAACTGAGCTTGAATTTCTGATGAGCTGCCGCAAATGTGCCGAGCAGCTGTTAGCAGTGATCTCCGGGCCGGGGGATGGCACTGCTTCGCCTTCGCAGGTCGAATGGTGGAAGCCGCACAGGAAAACATCAGTCAACCTCAGACCCGACATATGAGTTGCGGATACAGGCTGCATTACAAGGCCTTGCAAGTGGTCTCTATGAGTCGGTTTCTGCAGCAGCTAAAGCACAGAATGTAAGATTTCCTGTTTGTTGGCCTGCTATGGGTTTCGGGTTTAAATCTAATTATCCTCTAGGTTTCCCATACCACTCTAAGTGACCGCAAGCTGGCAACCCACCAGTCCCGAGGTAAGGCATGTGTCAGGAAGCAAATTTTGACACCTGCACAGGAACAAGTCCTTGTTGAGTGGTGCAAAGCATCATCATCAGCAGCGAATCCGGTACATCCCACAAAGCTTCGAGCACAAGTCAAGGACCTCACAGGCCGATTTCCATCAAAAAAGTGGCCTTGTTCCTTTCTTCGGCGGCATCAGTCACTTTTTGTTGCTTGATCCTACAGCCTCGACCCCAAACGTGCACAAAATTTCAATATGACAACAGTTGGCGAGTTTTTCGACATGCAGAAGCCACTCAATAATGTCCCACCACAACAACGTTGGAACACAGATGAGAAGGGCAACCAGATGGGTGGAGGCAGGCAAAACAATGGGATGAAGTATATCTTTGCAGAGGGGAACGCCGGTCGCTATCGCATTCATAGTGACAACCTAGAACTCGTAACCATCCTTGAGTGCATTAATGCAACTGGTGACAAGATGCCGCCTTGGTTTGTTCACAAGCATGGTCGAACCCCTGATATCAGACACCTTGAAGACAAAGTCGGCGGGTGAGTAATCTGATTTAAAATGCCAGTCATGATGTCATCATGATAATTTCATCACTATCACAGCCTGTCTTTCTCTGACTCAGGATGGACAGATCGAGAAATTGCAGCTTTCTGGTTGGAACATCACTTTGTTCCATATGCTAAGAAGCTCCGTGTTGATGCAAACCAGCCAATTGTGCTTTATCTTGATGGGCACGATTCCCATGAGTCAGATGAATTCAAAGCTGTTGCCTTCAAGCACAATATCGTGATCTGTGCATTTCCTTCAAAAACAACCCACAAACTTCAGCCATTGGATGTGGGTGTCTTCGGGGTTGTACAACGTGCATGGACAAAGCACTGTGATAAGCGCCTTGCTGAGGGTGTTCACATTGACCGTTTCAACTTCATCCACGAATACATGTCCATTCACCATGTAATCACTTCCGAGCTCATTCGAAAAGCATTCAAGAACACAGGACTCTACCCTCTTGATCCATCAGTCTTTACGGACAATGACTTCGCTCCAAGTCTTGCTTCCTCCAATACTGCCCATGTTCCACCATCATATCCCCACGATGTTCCTTCCTCTCCTCTCTCAGCGGCTGGCGATTTCACGGACACGAATTCAGTGGATGATCCTGATTTCGACCCAATGGAAATGGACAACTCAGATCACAACTCGGAGGATGAGGCCTTCGGGGATGAGGACAAAGATGAGATGGATTGTATCGGAGATGAGTCCAACGGTGATTTGGGCATGGTAATAAATGCGCTGGCAGATAATGCTGATCTCGCACTTGAAGACCAGCTGCTACAACCACAAGATCGGGCTTCAAACTCCCCAACGCACTCTCCAGGCAAGTCTTGACTGCCACAAAGTAACAAACATTCTTCCAGGACTGCACCCACCACGCGCTCAACCTCTGCCATGTCTACATCCCCCATTCCATCACCCGTCCCCTTGACTTTTGCGCAGTTAATGGTCCTTTCAAAGGAAGAGGTGTGTCATGCACTACAGCAGTCGTACCAGGAAAAATATGATTTGCTCGAGTCGAATCGGAGCCTCCAGGCACAGCTTGAGGCCGCCAATGCTCACTGCACGCTGTCAAAACGGGCGCTGTCTGAAGCTCGCCTACAACTCGACAACACCAAAAAAAGTCGTCCACGACAATCGGTCAAGACTCGAGCAAGATTTGTGACGACCTCGGAGCTGAAAGAGGACTTTGATAAGGCAGAAGCGGCGCGTAAGGAAAAGGAAAGAGTAGAAGTGGAAAAGCAGGCAAAGAAGAAGGCTGACAAGGGAGCACGACAATCGCAGATTGAACACAACATTCGAAACAAGACGTTCGATTCGCTATCCACATTTCGGCGCAAAGATGACTATGTCACACTTGCCGGCGCACTTGGAATCTTGCGCGAGGGGACCGTTGAAGAGCTAAGAACTCGGATCAAGACCTACCTTGCTGATCCTTCAGTGCAATCCGATATTGCCCCAAACCCTCGTTTTGCAGCGCTTTACCAAGTCACCGGGAAGATACGCTCCTGAAACACCAATAGTACACAATCCTTTGAGCCTAGCAACCCATACCTATCTGCCCTGCAACCCGAAACCCCCCAGCCACAGAACGGTCATTCCGCACGACAAGGACAGGACAGCATAGCACCGGTCACTTACGATCATTTTTCGCCCCACGACATATACGGTACATACTCTCATTTCTCGCACTACCATACTAGTACCCTTGATCATGCACCCCAGGTTGCATCGTCTTCTAATCTGGACAAACAGCCCCAGTACATTGTAAACACTGGCATTAATTCCTCACCATCCTTGCTGTCCAATATGCACTATTCACCCTAGTTATACTGTATCTAGCCGCGCCAATAATCATCGCAGTCCATACTTCCCGTTTAGAGTTGTAGCGGGGTTTGATTTTTGCAGTGTGACCAAGTGTGACCTGAACGGTGACATCCTGTGACTGCCGAAGTTACCTCCCCGCCGAAGTTATGGGAACGCATAGTAGTTTAAGCTTGAGTACTTTAGGGAGAACCAAATATACGTCATCATCGTTCCTGTTTCAATCTGCTTGGGCTGTCTCTGACGAGCATATGATCCACATCCTTACCAATGGCCACTGACTTTGCGATAAAAGCCGTTAGCAGTGAGAAACCTGAAAATTTCCTGCAGACCTCAAGTGCCGCCAATGATATCGAATCCAACCCTGGACTCGTGCTCCCTGAGTTCAGAGACGGTTTTTACGGGTACAACGAAGAAAAGAGTCTTCAACAAGTATGTTTATCACTAGTGATATAGTGACATCCGATCAGAACTGGAGGTTACATCCAGATTGAAGAGAAGAAATTGGCCCATCGCCACACAAATGACATTGCTATCGTCATTTCCGACGGCCCTGCATCAGTTGCAGGGGCCTTCGGATTCTCTCCAATCCGCGAGGCCCCGCAAACCAATGAACCACAAGGCACAATCCATTCCGCCTCAGATGGAGACAAGGCGCGCATAGAGTCGCAGGCGCAACGTGCGGAATTTTGCACAAGTCTGAATGAAAGACAACTGAAGTACAATTTTTTCAGTGCAACCCTCCATCAGCCCTGAGATGGAACGTACCTTTAAGCTTCTTCAACACTGCCTCGAGCTACGCGACAAATACATAGCTAGGTCACTCCAGAGACTCGGCGACAACCCCAGGGACCATGACGGTCATTTCAACGGAATAACCGAGGGCTCTGCAGGAGTGGCCGGTACACGGCCCGAAGTCGACTTTGCTAAAGCGAGGGTTGCTGAGAGCCCATACAAGCCATGGAAGATATACCCCAAGCCTCCGCCTCCACGTTGGCATTTCAGCGCAGAGCACGACGTTCGGGCCGCCGATGGTCAAGTCACTGCAGAAAACGAAGGATTTGATTTTTCGAATTGCCAAATTCCGGGACCGCACGCATGGGAATTCAGGCTTGATGATAAAGGGGTCTACCAGGTGTATTCTACTGCATCGGGTACGCATAGGAACTCTTGTGTGCTGACGGCAGTCGATAATACATCACAAATCCCAGACGAGAAATCTTTGTTTGACGTTCCATCCATCAGCGAATATTTCGTCGACCTCGACCATGTTCTTTCGGTCATATCTGATGGTCCAACCAAGAGCATAGCATATCGAAGGCTCAAATATTTAGCCAGCAAATTCGAAATGTACAGTTTGCTCAACGAATCCCAAGAATTGGCAGCTATGAAAGTCAGTAGATGTTGTTTTCATGGGTAGTCCCATACTTAGTTCCGGTCTTAGAGCGTCCCTCACAGGTCAGTATAGGCTGAAGTTTATGCACTGTCATTGACAGCAGGTGCCTTTAGAGATTTCTACAATCTACGTAAGGTGGACACGCACGTACACCTGGCTAGTTGCATGAACCAGAAGCATCTCTTGCGGTTCATCAAGTCAAAGATGAAACGTAACCCCCATGTGCGTCTCGCTTGCGCCTACTGGACCGCGAGCTCAACATCACACTCCTTTAGGATATTGTCATATTTCGTGATGGTGCCGAGTTGACGCTTGAGCAGGTTTTCCTGTCCCTTAAACTGAGTGCCTACGAGCTTTCCATCGACACACTCGATATGCACGCCCACCAAGACTCATTCCACCGGTTTGATAAGTTCAACCTCAAGTACAATCCCATCGGGGAATCCAGGCTTCGAGAAATTTTTCTGAAGATCGATAACCGTGTCGATGGACGCTATTTTGCTGAATTGACTCAGGGTGGCATTCCTTCCTCATACGATGGGACTTTCGGATCGCTAATCATTTCGCAGAGGTGATGACCGATTTGGAACAAAGCAAATACCAGGCAAGCACGCCAGCGGCATAGTCACTAATTCAACTCACACTTGAACAGTATTGCGAATGGCGAGTTAGCATATACGGAAGATCGGTAGACGAATGGGATAAATTAGCCAAATGGGTGATCAACAACAAGTTATTTTCACACAACGTTCGCTGGCTCATCCAGGTACCGCGGTTGTACGATGTTTACAAAGAAAATGGTGTGATCAGGACTTTCGAGGACATTGTGATCAGTAGGTTGCCAGCTGACAGTCTCGTGTCCCGCGCTTGAACTCTGCACAGGTGTATTCCGCCCGTTATTTGAAGTCACCAAAGATCCAACATCGCACCCAGAACTCCATGTTTTCCTGCAGCGCGTTGTTGGCTTTGACAGTGTAGACGACGAGTCAAAGGTGGAACGCCGAATTCATCACAAATTCCCGTACCCTCGTCTCTGGGACACCGCACAGAATCCACCCTTCTCGTACTGGTAGGTGTCTTACGAACTTTCGTTTCCTGTTTGCCTGTAGCTCTGTTTTTGGCTAGGATTTATTACGTGTATGCCAACATGGCCAGCCTCAACCACTGGCGGCAGGCACGAGGTTTCAGTACGTTAGTTTGTTGCTATAGTCCCGCTTTTCCCCACCTCCTGCAACAGACACATTCGTCTTCCGACCCCATGCCGGAGAAGCAGGCGACACGGACCACCTCACCGCAGCTTTCCTCACATCTCACTCAATCTCTCACGGTATACTTCTTCGCAAGGTGCCAGCATTGCAATATCTGTTCTACTTAAGGCAGATTGGTCTTGCGATGAGCCCGTTGAGTAATAACGCCTTATTTCTCACGTATGAACGGAACCCACTGCCAGATTTTTTCAAGACGGGGCTGAACGTAAGCTTGAGCACCGATGATCCACTCCAATTTCATTTCACCAAGGTGTGTCACCGCCACCATACTGTTGGCTCGAAACCGATGCATTTTCCCATGACCATAGGAGCCTTTGCTGGAGGAATATAGTGTAGCCGCGCATGTGAGCTATGTACAACTTCCAACAAGAGATATCTCATGTCAGTACGGGGTCTAGATATACAAGCTCCCCCAAAGCTCGCTTGCCGAACTGGCCCGTAACTCTGTTATACAGAGCGGCTTTGAAATGGAAGTCAAACGGCACTGGATCGGTCAAGAATGGTACCGCGCTGGAGCGAGTGGGAATGACATCCATAAGGTGAGATAATGGTCGGAGCGGATATGTTTTGGCTGACCAGGGATGATGCGCATAGACAAATGTGCCGGACATCCGACTTGCCTATCGCCACCAAACACTGGTTGAGGAGTTGGAGATGGTAGCTGTGCCAGCCTGTTAGATGGTAGCCCTCGATTAGATTCACTCGGAACCGGCGAAACAATGATGAAGGAGATGTGAGATGGCCGTATTTTGATCCGTGTATGCCAAGAGTTGCCTTTCATGGCCGCAGATTAGCCGGGTGATGTGACATGACACTGGAAGTCGAGCATGCATGTACCCACAGCTGACCGATCTGGGTCCGGCCTCTGACCATGACGTGGGAGTCCCTCATGGCCTCATCATCCAAGCCGCAAATTGATCGATACCCTGTCAAGCATGCCACAAAAGGGTTCCTCTCTCACTTGTGACCATCGTTCCCGGACGACGCTCAATGAAGCGGACCCCCGTTAGAAGAACCACTTGAAAGCCCACCGGACTGGATCGTAATTCTTCCCCCTGGAAGAAACCATGTCAGATGCAAGATCAAGCGACGTGAGCGAGGATTCTTCTCGACCACCTCGCACAATCGTCCTTTGCTTCGACGGTACTAATAAACAGTATGATTCTGCGGTATGTTCTTCCACGAGGATAATTCCGATGGGATAGTTCAACGTGGATAGAATACAAACGTGGTTAAATTCTTTGGTCTCCTCCGCAAAGACTGTCCAGAAAACCAAGTAGCTTACTATCAAGTACGTTTACTAGTTTCGCTGTCTGGCCTTTCGGAGTTCGACACTGACGGCGCCTAGGCAGGGATCGGCACATATTTCGCACCCGGAATTGTTTCACCGCTATTGACTCGGTTTGCATCGCTTCTGGATGAAGCGTTCGCTTGGTACGTGCACCTATGATCCATGATAATCTGAAATAGACGATATGTAGGTATCTGGACGAACATGTGAAGGAGGGTTATATGTACCTCATGGATAACTATCGTCACGGAGACAAAATATGCTTATTCGGTAGGTAATGCACTGCCTTGATTACGCTCGCTGCTAATCCAAAGTAAGGCTTCTCTCGTGGAGCATACACTGCTCGCGCGCTGGCCGGAATGTTATACAAGGTAACTCGTGCGGTCAGGAATGGCGGTACACGAAGTTAACCATCGCCATAAAGGTTGGACTATTGCCAAGAGGTAACCTCCAACAAATCGACTTTGCGTACAAGGCCTACAAACGAGATGACAAGGAAGGAGCCAAGTTTGCTGCTGGGTTTAAGAAGACATTCTCGCAGGATGTCAAAGTGGAATTCGTAGGTGTATGGTAGGCATCCTCGATGTCACAGGCACTTGCTTGGCCCTTACTTGCCACCAGGGATACCGTACAGAGTACTGGGGTCCTTATCAGTTGTATGCTGCCATTCACGGAGTCCAACAACGATATCAGGGTATTCAGACACGCACTTTCTCTTGACGAAGTAGGACCCCTTCAACATCGCAGGTGGGATCCCACTGACCTTTTTCACCTAGCATCGTTCCAGATTCCGGCCAAATTTATATCACTGGCCCAAACAAGTCAGTGAGCCCGATGAGGGGACCAGCTCGAAAAAAACAGTCACTCGGAAAATTCAGGCCGTCGGGTCGACTTTCCGCCGACTTTTCGGGAAAAAGAGTTCGAGAGTTCAGCTACACCGAACACTGAGATCTGGGCCTTTAGTCGATAGTGCTCTTCCGGAAGGGGTTGGTGATGAGATAGTCTCGGCCAGTGCGGAGCCCAGTACAGAGTTTGTTACCGAGGAGACGTTCCCGGACACAGATGTATTAGAGGTATGGTTTTCGGGTTGTCATAGCGGTAAGTTCAGGCCCCACCTACTTGCTTTCCTGAATTGCTCAGGGTTTTCAGATATTGGCGGAGGAAGTGTTGAGGATGGTGTCGAGGTGTCTCTTGCACAAATCACGCTGCATTGGATGGTGGAACAGGTCATGCAATCTGAATGTGGAATCTTCTTCGACAGCGACCAGCTCTCGCGCATCGGCTTCACAGTTCTACCAAGTTCCCCTCAGCCACCAGTCGCCCGTGGACAGGTTTCTCCAGATTCCGATACCAACTGCACTGCGATTGTCGCCCCCGGAATCGAGATAACAAAGGATTCCACAGATATCAGTACCCGCATTGTGCAAAAATCGCCGAAAGAACTCGAACAACCCACTTCAAGTTCGGAGAGCTACCCTGAGCATTCAAACGCTATAGCACCGATATTTGATCAGCTGAAGATAAACAAAATATGGTGGCTGTTAGAAATCATCCCTTGCTCCTACGCCTGGCAGGACGCTAACGGAGTGTGGTACAGTAAATGGATGTGAGTGCTTGAATATTGTTCTGTTGAACTTGTTTGACGAGCTCCCTAGCGTCAACCTAGGCAAGGGCCGCCACATACCTTTTCAGGGACCCAAGTTTCATCACACTGTGAAGGAAAGAATGGAATATAAATCGCTGAAGTACAAACCACAAGCAATTTGGGATCATCATGAGGTCTATGTTTGATCATTGTTTCTAGAGGGACCTCGAAGCCGAATTGTCCATTCCTCTGGGGAGCAGCTGGCGTACTCTTGTCTAATCCACGAGTCAAGGTTATTTACGAAATCGATGCCTATTGATGTTCTTGTTCACGCAAATATAACTATTATTATCTATATTATTGTTTCGGGCGCTGCTCATGGCGCTGCTTTTCAATCCGAGCGAAAATAAATCTCACATCAGAAGCAACCGCTCTACTGCTATGCCATCATCATCATGATTTCCGTGCAACCAGATGAACCGAACATTCTGGCTGTGGCCCCCGAATGATGCACCACAATGTATGCTGTATGTGCTGGTAAGAGAGCTGTGCACGCGATGCTCAAACCCCCACCGGAGACGACAATACACTTACCGCCGTCTGCCAGGTCCTGCTGTGACAGATCGCCCCTGTCACTCGGTGACAATGATTCTGCACCCGTGACTGGCGCCTTCCACATGCCTTGGGAAGTTGACTTGGCATTTCCACTTGGTACTAAACAACCAGTGCTGCGATGCTAGGATTCGGCCCTCGCTTGCTATTTCCGCAGCGGCTGCTTTGTCGCTTTGTCGGCGTCCGATATTCCCTCGCCCACATTCACTGCACAAGTTCCACGATCGCCGTAACCAGCGTTGGGAACCAGGTGACGGCACCGCCAGCCCGAGCCCCTAATTTAAACACTTAACCGTGACGTCGCGGGTATCACGGTTATTTTAGGCTTACCCTGCCTGCCTGTTGTGCTCACGATTTATTTATTCGCGACGTCGGCGGCCAAGCTCCACTGCAAGGGGATTGATGCCAGGTTTGCTCTATGGTCCCCGAGTGCTTCAGCGATTAGTAGGACGGAATGCCCACTTCCCCTGAATCAACCCATGTTTAGGCTGTTTGGCTGGTCCCTCTCTTCGAGCATTCCGCAACAGGAAAGTTCTCGAGACGAACTTGCAAGACTGCTACATAGCGCAGCCTCCAACGAGAACATCCAACGGGGGTGCCCGTCGGAGGACCTCTTAAAGATACCCCCCGAATGTTTAGTATGATTACAATATATTACATAACAGCATAGCTGATCTGGTACATAGCACATGTGCGGTTAATTTAAGTTTGACATGTGACATGTGACATATGACAGCTGTGGATCGAGGTCGCCCACACCACTTAGAGTATTCCATTCGCACGAAGCCAACTGAGATTGGTCAAACGCTGTAGCTGCGTCTCAGAGCTCTCCAATCTGCAAGTCCAACACCAGCTACCAGCGCGGTGGTTGGGTCACCTTGACGGTATGTCATCCTCGCAGGGCCATCCACACAAGAATCTCACAAAGTGCTCGTGTTACTAGCTTGTTGGACGCTCGCTCCTCCCGTGTTCTGCGCAGTTGCATCGACTACCTTCACTCTGGCATCATGTGTCATCGTCATCAGCACACGCAGCACCGACGTGTCTACGGTACTCAGACACGAACGCGAACCCGGCGAGACCGCATCGCGTGGTGCAGTGGGCTCTGGGCAGGGTGCGGCAACGAATGTCCTGCAGATGCCCCAGACTCGCCGGCCCTGTATGCTGAACAGTCAATCCTCAGTCAAATGCTGGTGGTGCTACGACACTTGACTTTCACGGGCACTAGTAGTGAGTACCTCTGCGCGTTGCCGTGTGACAAAACATCCAAGCGGAACATTGAATGTACATCACAACCATATATAATGGGTGAAAGGGTAATTGGTCTGCCGGTTGGTAAATGAATGGCCCTTTATAAAATACAAGAACATGGTCAAAGTGAGATAATGATGTGCGGGAAGGTAGCAAATGACAGCTGGTATGATCTCAGGAACTCGCCCAACCGCTCAAAATGTGTTCGCCCATGTCTCGAGATCAAAATTCGAAGCTCGCGCCTGTTCTATCCATTGATGTTTCTGATCGGATCGCGTTAGTGCCACTACCCATATAGCATCCAGAAACATACCAGTAACTCCTTGGGAGTCTTTCGAGCATCGGGATCTTTAAGCAAGCAGCTGTCTACAAAATCCTCTGCTTCCGTGGGGAATCGACACTCTGGAATCAGTCGAGGAGCAGGTTCGTTTACGATGTGTTGAAGTAGCTCGAGGATGCTCATCATCATGCCTCCTCCTTGTAAGCTAACGCCTTTGGATTTTCGACGGTCCTTCTTCGCATTTTTATCCTTGTCCTTCCTAAGGGGTGGCAGAGTCATGGTACTCGGGGAAAGGGTTCCTTCCAAGTCCGAGAGATCGGAATCATCAGGATCAGACTCCGAGAAAGGAAAGCGGCCTAGCGCTAGCTCGATTAACGATATCCCGAGCGACCAGACATCCGATTTGACGGTATATTGGGCACCTTGTATACGCTCGGGCTTTACAACATAATTAGGGTGACGCAATGTTGCATGACGGAGGACATACACTCATATAAGTTGATGTTCCGACAAAGGTATCCGCGATCGAATTAATGAGTTCTCCCGATACACCAAAGTCGCATATTTTAATATGTCCTTGAGAGTTGCAGAGTATATTCGATGGTTTGATATCTGGTGTATGTACATCAGCGCAAATCACCGTGAAGGAGTCGATAAGCATACCGCGATGAATAATGCGATGTACATCGTAGAGGTACGTCAAACCCTCTAGAACGGCTAGTGCAACGTGACCAACAACTTCAATATCGATGGCACCAATCTTCTTATAGATACCGTCAAGAGACCCCTTGTCCATGTATTCCATACAAATGCAAATGTTTGGATCCGACAAGAACGCGCCATAGAAAGAGATGATATACGGAGAGTTGCAGTCATGCATGATGTGCAGCTCACGCAGAATTTGTTTGCGCACGGATGGTTTGGCATCAATCAGGACGATCTATGTAAGACCAACGTCAAGATGTGAGCAGACCCACGAGGAGTGCTGGTAACTCACTTTCTTCGCCATGACGGTCTTGGTAGGGACGTGCTCGACCTTTTTGACACTCCCACCATTACCCTGTCCAAGCTCCTGGAGGTCCTTGAGATCCTCGTTCCGAAGGTCAAAACGCGTCTCCGCATTTATGTCCAAGTTTGCAATCGTGTTCGAAAGGGTTGTGTGATACGTATTCCGACGTGCAGATGGGGTACTTGTTGCGGGTACGGATGGAGGACCAACGCCGGCCGCAAGCAGGTTTCCGTCAGCATCGCTCGTCACGGGGGACTGACCGAGCTTTGGGGCATTCAGGGTCATGGGTGGTGGCCTTTTCTTTCCTTTTGTTAACCCTGTCGTTGCTGGTGCTGCGCGCGAGGGGATCGGCTCTGGCTCTTTTGGCTTGGCCGACTGGGTGACATCGAGCTGCAGAGCCTTGAAATTACGTTTCTTGCGGATGGGTGTTGTCATTGTTGCAGACCCAAGCAGTTCCAGCAAGAAAGACGGTGCCACAGAGTCCAAAAGACGGAGCGATGATGCGAATGGCGGAGAGGGAACTTTGGAGGACTTGCCGTCACTTGGTCTCTATACACAACTCTACATATTACGTAATAAAATATCCAGTTGTCGTGCTGTCAGCTCTGGCGGTTACCACTGTCCAAACGAATTTCTGAATGATCCACGTTTGCGTTTACTGTCTCCTGGGTCGCCAATACTAGTACATATAATAACTGCTGTGGAAGATAAGGGCGACGGGTACTTTGAGACGACGATGTTCTCGATTTGGGTAATCAGCGCTGTGAGGGCGCACCAGCGGAATCGGAGGTCCTCCGGCCCAACCTACGAACCCCTGTGGTCCGACTAGGCTGTAAATCAGTGATCCCGCTTCCGCCGAGCTGGGAGGGATCTGAATGCAATAACTTCACATGTCTACATTCGGACCGTATTGTCGATCTCGGGATCCGCTCAAAGAATTTATCGCCAGGAACAAGCATGTACGGAAGGCACGAGCATAAGATGCGCAACTATTCGACGGCGATAACGTGATATAGCTGCAAGAATGTATGACCCATCAAAGAGCGGTACCCATCGGCTGTCCTGACTCTGATTCGTGGGTCGCTCTCTCACCTGAGAGGCCAGTGACTACGGAATGCTCTTGCTCTTGCTCGTGTTCGACCTCTTCTACAACCGTGTGTACACCCAGACTAGATTTCATAGGCGGCGTCTGTGTCGCGGACAGTGGATCGCCTTGTTGCTGTCCCAGTGTCGGGCTAGAGACTGAATCATTGGCCATGATACCTGCAGTGCTCGCGCGCGAGAAGGAGAGCCTTGAGGCCCGGTTCGACCAAAGTGATTGTATTCCAGCTCCAAGCGAGCTCAACGCCGCTTTTGTGTCCGAAGCAGCCTGAGTTAAACTAACAGGGCGTGACGGTGAACGTGCATTTGCGGCAGATTCCCGTGAAGTCTGTCTGGATATATTTACACCCGGTTTCGTGGAATCTGTCGTAACTGCAGGGAGGCTAGCCTCGGATTTCGTGATTTCGACAGGAGTACCGTAGGGACTAGATGTCACATCTTGCATAGAGGGGGAGCTAATTGTTCGCTGTTGCCATCGCTCGCGGACACCTTCGACAGCTTTGAAGAAGTTGGTTGATCCAGTGGTAAGTGTTCGTGAGATGGCTTCACGCGTTGGTGCAAGCTGTTGTTCCAGTCTGAGGTCTTGGATACCCTCTGAAAGCCGGAGTCCTATGTCAGACACCACTGAAGGTTTCTCGTTACAGGGGTGTCTAGTGGCACAGGGAATCAGCGTTGGATGACTCCCGCGGTTACAAACTAACCGAGGCTCAACAATATCAAACAACATCGGATCCGTTGACCGATCCCAAATTTCATAAGCAGTTGTCTTGGTGAATTCGGCTATCCACACAGCGTTGAAGTCCTCTAGCGAGCTCGTATCACCACCTGGTAGGATGTCAGCTCCAGAAGCGCGCGCTACAACCATTAGCCTACCAGTCCCTGCGATGATAGTTCCATTACCCCTGCCTTTCGACAGGAATTCTCGATATCGCACGGATGCAAGCGCCGCTGATACATACTCCTCGAACTGCCCCTCTGTCAACTCTATTTGTATATCATGGAAATTGATCTGACATACTTTTGCTCTGAGGTAATCATCACTACCCTTGAAACTTTAAAGGGCTCAATATCAAATACTCCAATCTCAGTGGGGAATAACCCACCACATGACGGCTTTGGTGGGGTCAGTGTCGTCCCAAGAATCATTTACGTCCCGGACAACTTCATCAATCCATTTGCGGTCCGCGGCACTAAGAGCAATCAATCGTTCTAGTCTCGGATTCCGAAACTCAAGGGTAGCTGTCTCGGTCTGTAAAGCTTGGTCAACGATGTGTGAGAAATAGTAAAGAGCGCAGTACATTTACTAGTATATCTATCTCCTTTTGCTGGGTGACAATCGCATTAGTACTTCCACAGAGCCAACTTTGACAGTCCTTCAAGAGGTCGACTTGCTGTAGGGGCAGATATGGCTGGAAAAAAGCGTCCTAAAGAGAAAAAATCAGCTGAAATCTATCGGTGTAGCACATCCAGACCAACCTTTCCGAACAAGTCTAACGGCAGACCAATGTATGCCAGCATACTCTTCCGATCTGATGTTCTGAGTGAATTAGGGCGAGATAATGTGGGTGCTCGCGCTGCTAATGGAGGGGATCCACAATCATCCAATGTCTGAAGTAAACCTACACACAGTGAACGAGTAGGTGATTGTGAGTTGGAAAGCACGAACCGGGTATAAGGGAGACCAGTGAATACTGATACGTGCACAACCTCTCCACGGGGTATCCATAAAACATGATCTAGAAAATGGTGAGCAGGAATCAGTAATGGATGTGAGCTGACAACCTTCTTTTGTAGCATAAGAGCCTTCAACAGGACTAATGTACGATGACGAAAAAAATGAATAAATTCTCTCCTGTGAACCTACTCAATTCTGGCATGGGACAGGTGCCCAAGGACTTACAGGCTGGTTCCTTTTTCCAGACCAGTCAGTAATCGTCACGAAAGGGTGGCTTGTTGCTAACCTATGTACAGACCACTCTCAGTAAGTTGCGTTCGTAGAGACGTTTCTAGTGAATTCCCGAACTCGACCAGGATTTGAGTATCCGTGAAGTCTCTGCAGATGGCCTTGAGGTCTCACGCGAGCAAAATTCAGGGAAAACGAGTTTACCTTTGCGCAAACAGGGCCCTGGTGACAACTCCCAACCGATCACTACGCTGATTCATCAAAGTTGCACACTGACATGATTTATCTACTGACCGTATGGGACCAAACACGGGTTTGCTGGCCAAGACGACGACAGCCTTCTGTACAATGGAACGGGTCACGTCGACGTCTTTTACAAGCAGGGTCGAAGCGGCAATTTGTCGGTTACATCTGTGAACGCATTCAACGCGTTTTCTAGAGTGTGGTGTGGAGACCCACGATATCCCAAATATCGTAGTGGCATTCGATACATCTGGGACGAGATGAAAGTAAGAGTAGTCCTCCAGCGACTGTATGGCGAGGTGAGATTTAATGCGGATGCGCGCAGGATGGAGCACACCAGATGGGCCCCGTCTGGGAGAGCGAGGAAGGGGAGTATTTTAGCAATCTCCTCGTTCTGGAATACATCTCCTTGACTGAATTCAATCTTGGGGCCGACCTAGGGCTGGGTCGACATGATGAGCAGATGCTGTATCCAACGGGCCTTACCAGATGGTTGAAGTCCACCAGAGCGATCCCCAGTACCAAAGGACCCTGGGGAGGCTGTAATAGTATTGATTCTGGCCGGGCCTTCCGCGAGTATGTGGACGCGGCGGAGGCGAAGGAATCGGCATCGGTAGTGTCGGAAGAGGATGGAGGAGGATAGGTGACGGATGCGACATGGGTCTTTGATTGCCCTGGTTGCGAGGCAGCCGGTGCGGCGGAAGTGGTAGAACTCGTTCCCCGTGCATCCGGATTGTTGTGTGAATCGCCGACTTCGTCTGTTTCGGAGCTGAAATCAATTTCGATGGAGTCTGGCTGGGAATCCCTTCTAGCGAAAAACTCTTGTGCGCGTAACGGAGTGGTGACAGCGTGCGGAGAACGAGGTGGGGAGGAGAGTGGGATTGAACGCTGGGACGCGGTCTCTGCATCTACATCGCTTCCATCCCGGTCGCAATGCGCCGCGTCGTCCGCGTCGTCGCGGGCGGTGATGAGGTCATGTAGCGTCTCTGACATGGCTGTCGGGCCTTGGCAAGGTGGCAGCAGTCGTTGAGGTAGAGCGTACGCACGTGACACTACCCCGATCCCACGTTCGTTCTGGAGCACCGCAAGTCGTAAGTAGCTGTGCTGTGAGTTTTTTCCGACCTGAACTACCACCTATACCCCCATGTTCCCCGCTCTCTGCCTCCTCGTCCTTCTTCCCACAGCGCTGGCGATACCATTTCCCCTCGGTTGGATCGGCTGGGTTACGCAGTCTTCATTCCTGCCCTCAATATCCAAGGTCGATTCACCCAAGGTCGAGGTTGGCTGGGCTGATCCACGAATCCTTGGTGGCCAATTCGTAGATGTGAGCTTCTTCTCCTTCGCGTTCACCTGCCCTTTGATGCCCAGACTATCCAGTTCACGACACCCAGATATGGGGAACCCTTGAATGTTATTATATCTAATCTATCCGATCCGTTCGTTCTCACCGACGAGGGCTTTCGTTGGTACTACAAGTAAGCTGTCCCATTGTCTCCCCGTCGTAAGCACGTAGTTTATATTGACCGAGGTCCATTGGTTTCTCCGAGGAGTGCTTCGGGTTGCATTACGGTCATGTTCACAAGGCGGATCTTGGCGACGGAGACGGCAGGAAATCTGAGCATATCCTGGCACGTCAACATTATTTCCCTCACTGGGGGACGTGCTGGGAAACTCTCGTTGGCCAGTCACAGATGATGACCTTTGTTGGGATGATGTCCTGACACCATATTCAGGGGGAAACCATTTCCGCGCCTGGAAACAAAATGGAACCGCGGTCAATACTGGTGCATGGTTTCTCGGGTGTGTCGAAAGAGCTACATGTCTTGGCTCGTTGATTTATTCTGATACTTAGGGCGTCAAAGGAGGAGGTTTGTTCGACATCAGTCGACTCTATCAGTATTCTTTGACTGAGCCTTCGCTTCAGGACTCCACCAAGCACCATATGATTGTCCCTAACGGATATAATATTGGGCGCGACTTACTGGTCCAGTCCGCCGTCCTCGGCAGCTCGTGGAATGGTATCTCATGGATGACCGACGTGGAGTGGCGCGAAGGGCTTCTTGAGCCAGGCCGGAAAGGTATTGACCCGCAAGTAATACATTCTCTCGCTTATCCACATTCTCTGCGCAGGAATTAACCATGCCATCGCGCAAGATGGCCGTATTGCGATCCTGGAGGTCCGCCGCGTCTAACAGGGTATTTGATTTATTCAGTTTACTTCAAACATCGCGAACTGACGCCGTTATCTTTGCATAGAGCTGTCTACATTTCTTGTGCTTATCCATATGCTACTCACGGATTCCTCGTCGTTGTATACTTTGTGAGCTCTCCTGTGTCCGCCAGAGACCTGTGCCATTATCTATGTACGCATGTTAGAACAGAGTCAGCTTGCCAATCTGTATCACTGCACATGTGGGGAGTAGCGGGAGCTCCTGCTGCCTGTTTTAGCATCAGTGGCTCATGCAAGGCAGCGCCATGTCATGGAAGATACAATACGCAGCCTCAGCACCGCTCGTGCAGCTCATGAATATAAGTACAACGATTGTCAACTAGTACAGAGTGATAGAACATCGCGAGATCGAAGGGCAAGTACAGACAGACTACGATCCAAAGTAGGCAACATCAATGACTACATATTCTCTCGACAAGCTTAGCCTGAGCACATCACGCACGCCTCCTTATTCTCGAGAGAACACATCAGCTTGGCCTCCTCAAGCTCACGCTCCTTCTGACGCTGAAGGGCCGCAGCATATTCGGGATCGCTCCCCTCGTTTCCTGCAGATGTCGAGTCTGAGAAAGTGACAGGGACCGGAGCACTTGTCCTGGCACCGGGCACGGGAGAGGGGGATGCTGAAGGCGTTGGTATGCTGCTGCCACTCCGTTCTGGACCCCGTGCTTTGCTAGATGTCTCCAGCATTTTAGCAGCCTTGAGAGTACTCTGATCGATCGTGACCTGGACAGCCTGGGAAGCCGGGCGCGTACGGAGGTAATACATTCCAGTCTTCAACCCCTTTTTCCATCCATAGAAATGCATACTCGTGAGCTGACCCAAAGTAGGAGCTTGCAAATGGATGTTGAGACTTTGGCTTTGACATATAAAGGCGCCGCGATCCGCAGCCATATCAATAACTTTCTTCTGGCTGATTTCCCAAACAGTTTTGTAGATCGCTTTGATATCGTCGGGAATACCGGGGACATTGGCTACTGAACCATTGTGTGCGATTATCATGTTCTTCATCGTGTCGTTCCAGAGCCCACGTTCAACAAGGTCTCTGAGAAGCCACGGGCAGACGACTTGGAATTCACCAGCGAGGACACGACGAGTATAAATGTTACTGTACATCCGTTCAGCAACCAATGCATTATTGAGGACGCAAAACTGACCTGGTGTATGGCTCGAAGCACTCGTTGAACCCAAGGATCTGACTCGTTGAAGCCGTAGGCATAGGAGAAACCAATAGCGAGTTCCTCAATCCATTTTGAGCGATCTTCTCCTTCAAGGACGGCCAATCCCAAAGGTCGGTAGGTGTGACGCCCCAAAGATCATACTGCAGTTGGCCATGGTCTGCTGGACTGCCGCGGAACGTCTCATAGGGTCCCTCCTTTTCTGCCATCTCACAGCTCGCCTCGAGGGCCGCATGATAGATCGTTTCAAATATTTTAAGATTCAACTCTCTGGCTTCCGCAGAGTCGAAAGGAAGGCAGAGGATCATAAAGGCATCAGCTAGACCTTGAACGCCAAGGCCAATGGGCCGGTGACGCAGGTTGGATCTGCGCGCCTCGGGAACAGGGTAGTAGTTGATGTCAATGACGCGGTTGAGGTTGTACGTGACGACCTTGGTGACGTCGTGGAGCTTTTGGAAGTCATATTGACCGTTCCTGATGAAGGTAGGGATGGCAAGAGAAGCAAGATTACACACAGCAACTTCATCAGGGGAAGAATACTCGATAATCTCAGTGCACAGATTGGATGACTTGATCGTGCCAAGGTTCTGTTGATTAGACTTCCCTGATGGAGGGTGAATTCATAAGCTCTGAACGACGATATATACATACGGTTAGCAGTGTCCTTGTAAACCATGAACGGCCCTCCAGTCTCAATTTGCGCTTCCAGAACAGCGTACCAAAGTTTCTGCGCGGGAATAGTTCTACGTGCGCGGCCTTCCTTTTCGTACCTTTCGTACAAAGCCTCAAACTCATCACCCCAGCAGTCGGCCATCCCAGGCGCCTCATTCGGGCAAAAAAGCGACCAGTCCTCGTTCGCCTCCACGCGCTTCATACTAGGAGACTTTTAAATACGTGCATGGTACAAGCAGGAAAGGACGCACAAAAGATCTGGAATCCAAAGGGCATAGAAGAGGTCGCGGGCACGAGCCTCTTCCTTACCGTGGTTTTTTCGGAGATCAATGAAGTCGAATACATCGCTGTGCCAAGGCTCCAAATAGATTGCAAAGGCACCGGGACGCTTGTTACCTCCCTGATCAACGTAACGAGCCGTTGCATCGTACGCACGGAGCATGGGCACTATGCCATTTGAGTAGCCATTGGTGCCTGCGATGTATGATCTACGAAGAATATGCATTTGCTCTGACCGACGAATGGTAGGGAATATACTAACCCTGTAGCCCGAATGCAATGAATGCTCAAACCAACACCACCGGCAGTCTTGCTGATCATGGCACAAGTTTTCAGCGTGTCGTATATGCCTTCGATCGAGTCTTCCTTCATGCAAACAAGAAAGCACGAACTGAGTTGTGGGTGGGGTGTGCCGGCATTGAAAAGTGTAGGTGACGCATGTGTGAAGTACCGTTCAGACATCAAGTTGTACGTTTCCAATAGGCGCTCGATATTATCGCCATGAATGCCGACAGCCACTCGCATAATCATGTGCTGAGGGCGCTCTGCAACACGACCATTGATTCTGAGCAGATAGGACCTTTCAAGGGTCTTGAAACCGAAGCTGTGCCAGTCAGCTAAACAACTAACATTGAGACTGGTGACAGCTCACTAATTGTAGTTGAAGTCGCGGTTATAGATGACCGCAGAGTCCAGCGTGGCAGCGTGCTTCTGCACGACATTGTACGTCTCTTCTGAGATCATACCTGCTGGCTGACCATTCTTTGGGTTGACTGGAAACCATTCGTGAATCGTCTACTACACATTGAAATTGGCCTACCATATTCATAGAGATCTTTGATCAGCGCAGAAAAGCTCTTCTTTGTTTCCTTGTGTAAGTTGGATATGGCGATACGTGCCGCAAGGATGGCATAGTCCGGGTGCTTCGTGGTGAGATAGGCAGCGGTTTCTGCCGCAAGATTCTAAGATGGCGTCAGAATATACCCAAGTGGACAAGTGTAGCAACTAACATCGAGTTCGACAGTGGTGACGCCTTGGTATACGCCAGCGATCACCTTCTTTGCTACCCTGTATTGTTATCAATACCTGGAAACAAATATCCGACGCATGACTTACTCGATGGGATCGATGTAATCCATATCGAGACCATAGCAGAGTTTGTTTATCCTCGCTGTGATCTATCGCTCGAGTAAACCAAAGGATGCCGGAACAACGGGCGTACATAGCGCACCTTATCGAATTGCACGTGCTCCTTACGCCTGGGTTGAGTGGATTTAACGAGACGCGTCGCGACACGCTCGAGGGGAGTAGCTTACCCATCTGCAATATGGACGGTCAATTTTGGCTGATAAAGGGGGAAGAATACAAATACTAACCTCTCTTGAAAACGTAGGCCATGGGTGGAATAAAATACAAGATAACGGTGCCAGTATGCTGAGGTGGAGATGGCGGAACAGACGAAGGAGAGTGGAGACGCGTCGCGAAGAATTTAAATGCCGCGTGACTAATCGTCACACATCGCGTTAATCAACAATGTCACACCGCGTCGTGTAAGGTCACGCATTGCCATCCATCCAAATGCCAAACACCCCGGTAATCCACGCGGGCGATCCCGCCTACGCCTCGCCCGTCATCCGCGCACCCTCGCCTGCCAGTTCCGTGGGCACAGCATATGGCCCAGACGAATCCAACCAATCAGACCAAGAACTTAGTGCAGAAGCCTTCGAACAGAAATGGTCCTCGAAGCTCAAGTTAGACGGCCCGAGGATTGAGGAAGATATTATGTCGTTTTCTGCACTAATTCAACCCTTGCCGCAGAATCAGGCGGAAGAGAAAAGTTGGTAAGTTACATGTGAACACACGGCGCAAGCTTACTTTGCCCAGTGTTTTTCGACGTGATTCTGCGAGGCCTAAGAGCTCGTATACAATACCTAGAAGAAGAGGAGATTATGCAACAGATGCTTAGGCGAGGATCGCGTATAGGCCTGGAACCGCCCCCATCAGACGACAACATCGATAATCTGATGCGTACCATGTTGAACATGTCGACAAATGCTCACGAACCATCCGATGGTCCTTGGAAGGGAAGGCCCGACAGTACTTCCAACGATTCATTTAATTACGAGGACACGATTGTTAGGGGAAAGCAAAAGATGTAAACTGAGAGATGTGTAAATTACTATAGTGCATCAGTGGTAATGGTAGCATTTAGTTATGATGGGCTACGGGGGTGACAGGAGAGTACAAATTAGTACTCCCCAGCTTCATGGAAAAAGTCTGGTAACGAGTCACTGAGGTGCTTCATCTTATCTTGGATAGCCCGCTTCGCAGTTGACTTGCACTCGTTGTGCATATACGTCGCAGAACCCCACTTGTCAAACTCCTTCATTATCACCTGCAGCTTTCCGATCACGTTGGCCGCGCCAAGGGCAAGTACCCCGTCTGCTCGCGTTTTTTCCTTCCAGAACTCTGACCAGCTCTGGGTACAACCGTGCTGATGCCAAGTAGTTCCACAAGAAGGTGCGTGCTCGAATGGTATAGGGACTGCGCGTAGTTTCTCCCATGCTTTAGAAAGACGGTGATATCCAGATAGTAGGCGCAGTTGCTGCGTTGGACTGACAACGAGGCGATCCAAGCCATCGGAGCTCTCGTGCACATCGCCTTCTACGAGATCGTTGCCGTTCTCATCGCGTCCACAGATGAACACAGCTCTTTGTAGAACTTCCAAGTATGCCAAGCCCCGCAGGTCCCTGAGATTCAGATCGTCCGCCAAAGACATTGCCAGATAGGAAAAATGGAGCGATAGTGGCATAAGCTGGCGGAGTAGTGCGACCATAGTTTCCAAGAGGCTCGCATGTCCACACGTTTGCGCGAGCTGTAGCAAGCGAGATATTTGGCACTTACTCTCAGCGAACGCAGATGGTGGTGAGTTAGCGGAGAAGGGAAATCCGATAGGGATGGTGTCCAGCAGCGGGGATGGCTTTCTCTCGATAAATTCTTGAATTACATCCAAAGCCCAGGTCTCAATTGACTTGAATGAGTACTTGCTGGCCACTTTGGCGATGTTGATGAAGTGATTGAGGTCAAGATGACGATCTCGGACGACCATTATCTCGTGTGGGCTGTTATTCGCGCACAAATAAGGGCAAGGGATCAGAAACCGGGTTTAGAGTCTTACAGGGCATATAAAGACCAGAGAAAGCTGCGGAACTCTTCAGGAGTATCCCCGTGCAGGATGATTGGATTGTTATCCGACGCGCCCTCCACGGTGATGCTGCCCTGAGGCAGAGTGAACAAGGTGCTAAACGAAGAAGAGTCCACTGATAGAATGCTGCGATGAACCTATAATCACAATTGTTGACTTGTCTCGCACGAGTGGATAGAAAGATCATACATTAAAGAGGGTGTTTCCGACACGCAGGACGCAGCTTCCATCAGCCATGTAAAACTGAGAGTCCCGGCGTAATACATCTGGTTCCTGTGAGACTCCGAGCGATGGCTCGGAAGCATCTGTGGCACGCAGACTTGACAATAATGAGCTCCGGCGTTGGGCTCTTCCGCGGGAGGGTGGATCGGAGGGTTGAGTTGGTAGCAACGCATCCACAGGGCCTGCGGAAAGCGAATCGTGTTCTGTAGGAATGAATGGCATCACAACTGAGTCATTGCCGTCCTCCATGGTTCGATACTATACGACACTATCCTAAGACGTTCGTGAGACTGCTATGAGTATCAAGGCCTGGCAAGCCTGTTTGGCTGGTGGTGTGTATGTGGCTGTGCCCAAGATAGCTCTTCGCGCGCCATCAATGGCGTCGAACGCGGTGCGCGCTCAGGTTGCTGCAAAATGGCAGGAATCTTTTGCCCGTATAAATCGTACAGATCCAGGGATATCGGGTCTTATGAGCTTTAGCCGTGTACGTGGTCTTCCTTAAGTTCGTTGCGACTACTCATTATGTTTGAGCAGGCTTGGAGTTTGGCGATAACATTCCTAAAGCCATACGATTTGAACGACCCGACTCCTCGGCCTCGTTATGGTAATGTGACGTTTCTACTTTTACTTTGTCCCTGTGAGGTACTAAGGTGGCTCTCCAATAGACATGCGTCATGTTAGGGAGGCCTTCGACACCATCAACAAATGCAGACGGTTACCAGTCATGCTTGAGGTCTTTCTTGGTATTCGTGACCCGTGTTTCTCTGGCCCGCAATATAACCTATCTTTGCAGAAGATCTGCACAAAAGCCAGCACCTGATTGCGCGCGAAGTTGAAGTTTACATGAATCTTTATGAGGTGCGCCCCTCGTACAACACTATCTCACCTGATACTCACCCTGATACTCACGCGACTTTAGTCCAACTCAGGTCCAGAAACAGTTAGAGCACTCATCTTTCGGCTCGTTGAGTGGTATAACGCCTGGAAGCCGAGTGCCGAGTGGGCTCCTATCCCTGACCCGTGTCCGCATATTGATAACGTTTCGATAGACTCGGTCAAACTATTACATCTGCATATACACTCGCATTTCAAACCCACCTGTTCTCCGTTCTCCCTGCCTCTTTTGCGCGGGGAGTGAAGGCGCTTGTCGCTGCGACGCTCATCAGGACAGTATCAGAGGCGTCCGATCAACAAGACCGCACCCTCTGGCAGGCTTTCGACACTCTGAGCCTCATAGAGCGTTATGAAACACTTATAACTAGCGTAGGGTATGAATACATTGAAGCTCACGTGCTACAGACTTGTGCTGCCTTGTGGGACGAACCAATGTTGGCGAATCTTCGTGCATGGATGATCCAGAAGATCGTACCATGGATGGTATGGCCATTTGCTAGAGGGGCAACTAGTGGTATGGTTCATGTTCTCTTATTCTACGTATCCCGTTGTTACTCATGTTTCAAAGCTGACGAGGCCAAAACGATGATGCAGGGTGTGGGGTCTAGGTTTGATTTTCACATGCATAAAACTCTTTGTGACTTGCGGTATGTGAATGGTCGCTTTTGTAATTCGAACATGCTCATTTCCATTGTAGTACGCGCGAGATATTTGATATCATCGTAGATTTTCCAGATTCTACTGGCGCCCTCCAAGACCTCAAGGTAGCCTTACTTGCACGATACCTTGGCATTATATCGACACTTATTGATATGGTTTTAGGAATGTTTGCAACGGGTTGATCAACGTGCAGAATTAGTCCAATCTATTCGACGGGCGTAGGTTACGGGAAAGGTCCTAAATTTCTTTGTCGTTGACACATGTTTCAGGAACAAAAAACGGCTACTTCACCCAGGAGCGGACACCAAGGATATTCTCCTGTCCTATGTTTCAACGATCAAGTGCCTGAGGATCGTAGATCCCCCAGGCGTCCTTTTATTTAAGGTAGCGGATCCAATACGTCGATATCTCCGGTAATGCAATAATATGTCATCACAATCTTCCTGTTGATGTCACTTCAAGGGACAGAGCAGATACTATTAGATGCATTGTCGCCAGTTTGGTCGGCGACGGTGAAAGCGGTGACTCACTGGTGGATGACAATGAACCCATTCAACCTCTTCAACAGCCAGAAATAGAAAACTATGCCGATCCTGAATGGGCGCCAGAGCCAATAGATGCAGGTCCTGGTAAGTCTGTTCGTTTGTTGACTGTTTTCAGTATGACTGACTTCGACAAAAGATTTTCGCGCTAGTAAAACGAGTGACATCATAAGCACCATTGTCAGTATATATGACTCGAAGGACCTCTTTGTCAAGGAGCTTCAAGTGCTACTTGCCCAGCGATTGCTTGCGATCAAGGATGGTAACTTCGACCGGGAGGTTTGTGCCTCGTTTTGATCCATCCGTTGTGTATCGGTAATCGTTCCCAAGCGACGAAATATTGAAATCCTGAAAATTCGATTCGGGGAGTCAGCTCTCCAGATTTGTGAAGTGATGCTTCGAGACATGACGGATTCACGGCGGATCGACCAGCATATCCAGTCCCAGCGGCCTGTAAGTATCCGTGTGCCTTGAATAAGAGTTCATACTTACTGGTGGAAGAGCATCATGCACCCAACTATCATCTCACGACATTTCTGGCCGGCCCTAGAAGCCAGCAGCATCGTCATGCCAGGCCAATTTCAGGAGTGAGTCTACCCTCAGCCTATCGCATATGGGCTCACCTTTCGCGACAGTACGCAAGAAGAGTACGCCAAGGAGTTCACCACTTTCAAGCCCGATAAAGCTCTGCGCTGGTTACCCCATCTTGGAAGAGTGCAGCTTGAACTCGAATTCGATGACCGCAAAGTCAATGCGGACGTTCCACCTTTAGAAGCTGCTTTTATAGAGCTTTTCTCAGAAAAGGGTGCGGCCTATCTGAGCGGATTGTCTCGTTTCTCTGATCATGGCCATCTATAGATACGTGGACTGTTGACGAGCTGATCTCGAGAGTGGGCACTGTAGGCCGTAGTACGGCCCTGAAGTCGCTCGCTACGTGGGTCGACATGCGTGTTTTGAAGGAGGACAGTGAACATGTCTTCAAGTTACTTTCTGAAGGTGGAGAACTGAGACCGGGAGTCAGGACGGCGATTCCAAACCCAGGTACATTTTATCACAACTACCCTGCCGTCTCACTCTCGTTTTGAACACTCAATTGGTAGCTACCGGAGAAGACGAATTGCCGCCAATGATGAGCGTGCAGCAACAGCAGGCAGAACAAATGAAAGTTTATTGGAAGGTAAAGGGATACCGTTGCATGCGCCTGGGGACGATTTTTGACATTCTAGTTGCAGTTCATTGAGGGCATGCTCACAAACTTGGGTTCGCTACCGCTAGATCGCATACAAACGATGCTCAGGCTCGCCCCTGGATATGATCGTACTATCGAACAGCTTGGTAGTTTCATGGAGGCCGCAAAACGAGAAGAACTAGCTACCGTCAAAGATGGGGTGTGGAAATTAGGGAAATAGGCGAACGATCGTGGTTTCCAAATCCATGTGGCACACGGACTGTATGTATTAGTCTCCAGCGCTGCAGTGGGCCTCGGCTGAGTCTCTGCGGTGGATAAGACAGTCCCCCGGGTATGTTCGGATGTCGAAGTTTAAGTGTTGTCGTCAAAAGATAAATGCGCGGTAATAACTGAGGCGTTTCTAAAGTGACAAGGTATATGATCCTGGTGGCACTATTAGCTGCACTTCCGAGTTGCTGAGCCGTTCCCATTCCCATTCCCGTTTGTCTTGCGACGGAAAACTCTATGCCCTCGCTACTTGGTCCGTTGAGCACAGGCAATCTTAAGCGAGTCCTAGCTTATCTCTCTTCATGTATTTTATCAACAACCTTGGTATTAGTCCTGCGCGGCGGAGCAAGGCATATGAAGGGTTATGGCCATGTTTGTCCATCTCCAGCCTGGGCAACTTCAGCTCAGCTTCCCCCTTCCTGTTTGATGGCATGTGCTCTCTGATGGGCCGTAGCTTCCGCACGCGATGATCCACAACAAACGCCGGTTGATTTATCACCAAGCCCCACGTTGCAACATGCCCGCTACGGCCCGACTCATCGAGTTGGAGTTCCAGAACCGCAGCAATCGGACCCAGGGGGCGTTCTTGAGCATCCTTCCTGCCAGGTAGGAAAACCATAAGGGTGGTGAGCACTGGTTGGAATGGTGCTGGAAGGTGTCCTCAGATAGCTTGGCGTCTCTTTGGTGAGAAACACGGGAAAATGACTTGGTCTTACACTGATATAGTCCTCAGTTGATTCCGCACCTTGTGTTCGGTAGCTACTACGTTTTTCACGGGCCTGCTGCACCTTCTGTCGCACAGCGTGAGTTGGATTCGATGTCCCAGAGACAATGTTTAAGATGTAACTTGAAGAAAAAAGTAGACTTGCAGGCGGCATATGAACGGAAGGGTGAGGAATAGGAGAGCTTGCAGGCTCTGCTGCAAACAGGTGCGCGAGACTCGCGAGTCGCCTGAACATCGATTGTTCCGGTAGAGGCTTGTTTCAGGGGTTGATTTCGGATGTATCGGCGTTTAGGGCCGGTGTTACGATGGATGCTGGTGCCCGCGAGGTGCTGTTGTTATCTGTACGCGTTATGGGGAGCCAAGCTCAACATTATTCTGCCCTTTCACAGCCAACCCTGGCGATGAGCGAGCTCATATGCAAAACACTCGACCACGACGCCACTGACATGCTGATCGACAAATGGCTCGGACATCGTCACGACGCGTACTGGGAATGGTTCCAGGCCGTCCGGGAGCGCAGACATGCATCCAACACCTTAAGACGTCAGGTCATAGCCTGGAACAAGGGTGACTTTGTTCCAGAAAACGTCTTCTGCCGAACAGTTGACACTGGCCGTTTGATTCCTCTCGACCGAACCTGGACCACCCACGTCTATCATCACAGATCAATGCAAGACAGAAAACTGTCCATGATGCCCGTCGTTTTCACAATGGTATCATACGCAATCCTCTGTTAGTTATGTCCATTATAACTCATCGTTCTTCTGTCAGCTTCCCGAACTCATGCTCTTGCGAGGCATGCATGACCATGGGTGCGATGATGTATACATTATCGTAACGGATTTGAAGCGACAAGAGATGGAAGACGTTACGGAGTATCTCAAACTTGTGTGTCGGTATGCATACGGTCGTCGGACGTGTAAACCGAGCATAGCGGGCCAAATCCAATATGATCGTTCGTCATCTACCCCCTGTTCATACTTTAAAGCCTCATTCGCCCTCAGACATGCGACTGTGCCACACGCTACTCAAGCAGCGGTGTACCCCGTGCTTTCCTCAAATCGACCTTGCTTTCCGTGCAATACTGTACGAAAAAAGACCACCATTTATCATCTTGTTCTCACATCAGACGACCTCTTATTCCCAAATTATTTTCACGCACCCTCTCTTCGTACCTTCAGAAGACATATTCTTCGACTTTCCTAGTGGATGCCCAAACCCCTGTTGCAACGACGACTGTGAAATGATTCGCTTTCCCCGACAAGGTATCGACGGGGCAGCAGTTCTCTCAATAAAACGTGGTGGTCGCCACGGGAAGAAGGTTAAAGCAAAGGAGATGTGTAATTGGATCGACTGCGATATCTCTTTCAGCGAGGAGATCCGGCCGTACGCTGAGGGTAGTGGGGGTTCAGAAAGTTGTCAGAGTGGCGTTGACTGCATTGACACATCGTCAACAAATGGCCTTATCTGTAGCAAGTGCAGGTTGGTCAAATACTGCTCTCCCGAACATCAGAGGAAGGACTGGGACGAGCATCGCCGTGTTTGTGCGAAGCCTGCCTCATTGTGAGTAGCCAAAGGGGCAGTGGGTCATTTTCAACGTCTTACTCTAGTTTTCACTTTCTCCCCCCTGTCATCCTTTTTCTATGTGCTGATAGGTCCGATGATGTTGTAGTCACATCGTTGTACCTGTACCACACCTAGCCTCACGTAAGCGTCCAACCCATCACTAGGTTATAGTGGACTAGGTTCCCACCAAATCATCATGTCTCTTCGTTATCTCACATCTCGCGTTGCTCAACAGGTGATTGGCGTTCGGCATATCCGTGTACCATAACTGATGCAATGTCCCAGATCGATGAGGAGCTCATGAGTGCCCAAGGGGCGTTCAGCATCGACCAGGTACAGTGAAGATAGCTCACATTTCCGATGTTCGAATAGGGGTTGATTCGTATGGTGTGGTTGAAGCTGATGGAGCTAGCTGGACTTGCTTGTGCTCAGACACTCGCAAAAACCTATGATATGGAGAAGCACCCAAGAGTTCTCGTTTGCTGTGGATCCGGTAATCAAGGTGGCGATGGATTAGTAGCGGCAAGACATCTTGGTTTGTCTTTTGCTTATGAATCGTCCAATGGCAGACGACAGCGCATTGTGACCAGGTATGTTCGGCTATGAACCTACAATCTACATGCCCAAGGTATTTGTACCTGTCATATCCGTCCGACGACCAGTCCTTACTCGATATCATCAGCCAGGGTCGAAAGATATTTACAAGGTTACTCCGTTCTTGCATATTTTTTCCTATTCCCTGACTGCCTTTCTTTCTAAAACGGGCATAGCGGTTGTACAAGCAGTGTGACAACATGAAAATCAAGTCACTACCTCCTGACACCACCCTCGACGAGCTCCGATCGACCCTTTCATCGTCTGACGTCATCCTGGACGCCATCTTTGGGTTTTCATTCAAGGGACCTGTCCGTGCCCCCTTCGATGAGGTCTTGCCACTTATTTCAGCCTCCAATAAACCCATTGTCTCTGTCGATATTCCTAGCGGATGGGATGTTGAAAAGGGAAATGCGGATGGGATAGGTATTGTGCCAGATGTATTGGTAAGCTTGACTGCACCGAAGGAAGGTGTGCGGTCTTTCAAGGGACGGCACTTTCTTGGAGGGAGGTTTGTTCCCAAGTCAGCCCTATCACTTTTCTCCTGGTGAGGACCCTGACATTGATCGTAGAGCGATGGAGGAGAAGTTTCAACTTAATCTACCCGAGTACCCTGGATTTGAGCAGATCGTCGAACTTCCTCAAGAGCAGGGACCTCAGCGGTTGTGAGATGACATTTGTCACTCCTACACTACGATGTATGATCTACTTCCAGTGTTACGTACTTAGAGCGTCTGGAGAGTACAGCAATTTCCTAGTCCGCATATGCAAGTTTTTTCACCGAATGACCTGACATCCCTCATTCAGCGGGCTGTTGCAATACGAACTCGTCCTCGACACAATTTGATGTCCTCGATTAGTCTTTCAGCTCCATCCGGGCACTGTCCTGCTCCACCCAAGGCTCTCCGCCAAAGAAATAACGCTTCAACTTGCCACCGTGAGGCGTATTGGTAAACTCCTAGTTCTATTGTAAAAGTCAACTAAGCAGATCACCCGACGAATCTAACGGAACGCCCCCATCTCTTTTTGTGTACATTTCTCTGAGGATGACGAAGCTGACTCGTTCGATAAGTTGATGGAGTCCCTGTCTCAAAGTCACCATAAAGATAGCTCAGCGCTCACGGATCTTTCCGGCCTGCGTTATCAAGAATCGTTTAACTCCTCCCATCGTACCCTAAACTGACTTGAAGTTGATAGTTTCACCTACCATACCTCAATGAACCTTCACCTATACTCTCGTGGATCTTCTCCAAAGGTTCTAGAGGCAAATGATCTCCAGTCACTCGCCAAGTACATGAAATCGAACAACTGCCGGAACGTATTTCTCATGGTGATTTGCTCTCCATCGTTTTACGCACGTCGGGGATTGATGCAGGGTTGTGTAGTTAGGTGCTGGTAAGAGTTACCTTGCTGATCGGGAAACGTCTGGCTCAAGATCAGGCAGGCGTCAGTACTTCCGCTGGCATCCCTGATTTCAGGTCACCTGAGACAGGTAGGCAGTCTGCGTTGTTCATTTGTCAGTCATTCTCAGTGGTTCCGATACGATATCGATAGGCTTGTATGTACGTGAGAATACGCGACTCTGGGAAGGTTCCCTTCTTGACTGTTATCTCAGGCCAATTTGGCTCGGCTAAATTTACCATACCCAGAGGCGGTATTCCAGATAGACTTCTTTCGGAGGAATCCAGTACCTTGTGAGTGGTTGAAGGCACTTGTAGCAAACAACATCACGATTCACAACGATGCATCGCCAAGTCTATACACTTGCGAAGGAGCTTTACCCAGGCCGCTATCGGCCAACGATCGCCCACTCATTCATCAAAGTGTTGCATGCCCGTAACCTTCTCCATACTTGCTTCACTCAGAACATTGACACGCTTGAACGGCGAGCGGGAGTCCCAGAGAAGAAAATCATTGAAGCTCACGGAAGTTTTGCCACACAGCGATGTATTCAGTGCAAACGCCCATACGATGACGAAAAGATCAAGAAGGCTATCTTCGATTCTACGATACCACGGTGCGAGCATTGCCGTGGGTTGGTCAAGCCCGATATCGTGTTCTTTGGGGAAGCCGTACGCATTCCACGTTTCGATTGGAGTGGCTTTGAGCTGACTACTGGCCAGCTCCCACCTCAATTCCACCTATCCATCCGCTCACTGCGAAACGCCGATCTGTTAATAGTGATGGGAACGTCGCTGACTGTGCATCCGTTCGCATCCCTGGTGGACTTGGTGCCGGATGACTGTCCTCGTGTTCTGATTAATCTGGATGAGGTGGGAAACTTTGATAAGCAAGACGATGTTGTCTTGTTAGGAAAGTGCGACGACATCGTGCGTGAACTTTGTCGTGAGCTCGGATGGGAAGAGGAACTTGAGGGAGCATGGGCAACCACCGCAGACAGTGTAGAGGTCGACAGCAGGCCGGTCGTGTCCGGAGCGAAAGTGACGGTTGGTGAAGAGCTGGATTGCATCACGAGAGAGATCGAGAAGTCTCTCGCAATTTCCAAAGACACAGCGCCTTCGTTTAATTCGAACACAGAAGAAACACAAAAACGAGAAGAACGCCCGAAGAAGAAAGAAGCGGACGGGACGGGAGTGGAGGCAGACCCCTGTGTCACAGAAGGGAAGCTTTGAAGGTGGCGCCGATCCCCAGCTGTGAGGTGGGAATATGAGGTCGAGGATATTTGTAGGTAACCCTTGAGCTGGTACACTGTGTCCGGTTGCCAGAATGGAGTATAATACATACGTTCAAAATAAGCAGGTCATTGTTCTCTAGCGGAAGCGGTATGGATTGCGTACTCCCGGAACGGAAGCGAAGAATTCCGTGTGGAAGCGCGAGGGAGGGGCATGGCATGATTTGATTTGTGTGCATTCGCACCCTCGTGGGAGATGTCGCCACATAGTGACCAAGAACCAAGTCGATGACCGTCGATCGTGGAAGCAAGTAGTGAATGAATTGCCTCGCAGCTGCAATGCGAGCCTGCTTGACGCGCTTGGTGGTAATTACCGCCGTTATATGCATTTTGCGCCTCCACGATTCACTGGCGGAAGTTCGAATCCGACCGAACCAACTACGTGTCGCTGGTGGAAGCGATGCTCATACTAACCGTTCCATTGCCAGCCCCACCTGGCCCCATATCTCCGAGGTTTGGTGCTATTAAGCGGCTAGCTGAGAAGACTGCTGGAACCAGATATCGCCGAGGACCAGTTCCGTTGGATACAGTTCTTGACAAGTGACAGGAGATCTGCCCACACCGGCGGGCCAGTCACTAGTCATTATCCGAGTCGGCACTCCAGTAAATACACTAAATAATCTTACCCGTATTGTTTTTTCACTCTACTAATGTCTGCGAAGTTGAATGAGCACGATATATGCAGTAGCTTTCCGACCCCACAATAGCCGAGTGTCTGCCGGAGCGAAGATTCAAAATGGGTCACATCCACTATTAGCGTTGCACATTCGCTGACGATGGCAGGCCATCGAGGACAGCGAGTTCACAAAGCTGGTTGAGGGCCACCCCGCAGAAAATTAAGATTCAACTCGACAAAATGAGTCACGTTTCAGCTCTGTTCAGCGGGCTCTTTGGCAATTCCAAACGACGCGCTCTGACTGCCATCTTATCAGCCGAATGCAGGCTTCCACTTCAACGTTCAACAGCAAACCATGCTCTAGTGGTCCAGGGCTCGTTGAGCCATCACGCACAAAATCCCCTAAGCCCGTCGTCACTGAGTAACCCCACTGGTATGTCTCATAATAACCACGTTTCTTGCGGTACACTGCATATGCATAACACTTTTTTCACTCCACATCTACCATCTCATCATTGTTTTGCACGTGATAATATCATACTCATCATTACATCGACAACTGTATCAACACTGGACTTCATCGGAGTTCAGGCCTTGATCAGCATTTGGCTTCTAGGTGTTCTTTTCCCTGCGGGCCTGGCAGTACCCATAATCCGCATCGGATAATCCGATGAGTAGTGCGCTCTCAACCCTTGATCATTTGGTCCTAGGGTAGGCCCCTCGGCACTCCGGAAGGGGCATTGGGAGACCCTCAATTGCCCTCGGTAGCTAGCCGTACTCCAATCCCAGCCCCTAAATGGCTACGGTGACAGTCACATCGGCTACTGTTTCATTTAGGACGACTATTCAGGTCACCCAACCGTGGAAAGAAAAGTTCATGGTTGAAGAACCACTTCGTGGGGGCTGCAGGAACCAATCAATTGCCGCGGACCGTACAGGCCAAGAGTCGCTTGTACTACAAATCGTGTCATGGTCCAGTCAGCCGTAAGATCAAAACGCGTTCCGTTCGGTGGTCAGAGTCAGTTCTAACCACTGTTTGGCCCGCTGATCGGTGATCGGTTATTCATATTTTATTATAGTTTTAGGCTTGAATTGGCTTTGTAGAAGGAGAACGAGCGGAGTAAAATACCTCAGGAACAAAGATATCATACGGCGACGCGAGTACGTGATTCTTGTATTGATTATCTTTCACAGATATACTGTGAGTGATAAGAGCATTGTCATTGTCTTGTCATCAATGCATATCTATCTCTGAGAGCAGAACTGCCATCCCTGCTAGCTATCGGTTGGGCCCGACGGTCATGGGCGTTGTACGAATAGGTGGCACCCAATGGCGTATTGTTAGTGAGGGGAATATATTCTTTCTCGTCGACCTGCCTGTCAGCCACATGCTGTAGCTACAGCCTGGCAGTTTCTCTTGCGTGTGAAGGATCGGACCAAATGTGGAGTAATCTTCTTGATCAGGACATGTGGTCGTGGCTCGCCCACAAAAGTTCAGTCTGATGCAAAGGAAATTTTCACTGGACGCCGTTCGGGGTTCATTCAGGCCCTGGTTGCCTACTTATATGGCAGAGCGGATCAAACTGATAATCGAGGCATGGCGTATGGACCAACATGCCATAACCCTCCTCGGCCAATGGCAAATTTACTCGCAGGCCTTCCCATACGGCCCTCCGGACCTCTCGCCGCATCGGAGATCTGAGCCCAAATTCCAGCCTATAAAGCCTCGACGAGCCCTCAGCGGTTTCCTCAGACACACTATCCAACAGATGGGAGTTTTTGTACGCCAGTACCTTCGCCTTTGTTCGTTTCTCTCTGTCATCGTGTTGTGCAACCTATCTAACTTGTCGCAGTCTGCTCACTTCCGCAGGTAACCCACCCTTAAGCGCTCGCTCCAACGAAAAAAAAGGTAGGTGTGTTACGCCAGTCGCTGTCTCCTCTTTGTGATCTCCGTGTAAGCCCCAACCAGAAGTCCATAATGCCGTTCTTATTTGATGTCATTCTTGCCTCGCGATTCGCCCCTGCCCGCTTCAGGACCGGTAGCAAATTGGAGAAGCATGGCCCGGACATATCCAAGTCTGTTGCCCAGGCAAAAGAGGCCGAACTGACTACGAGGCTTGCTCGGTTCGCTCGCATTCCTGTTTCGGAAATATTCAAGTAAGTTCGGGATACTCAGCCATCGCCAATTTCTCTGAGCGTCCGCCTAGGCTCGAGCCTACGTGGAGCCCCGATGGATTATCAGAGGAAGCGGCTGCTGAGGTCCTCGAGACCCATGGCTTGAACATACCGGTTAGCGAGCGTCCTTTGGCCGCATTGTCGCTCCTATGGACTGCTCTTTGGAACCCCTTCAACGTACTCCTGACGATCCTCGCCTTAGTGAACATCGCAACGAATTCCGTGCCAACCTTCGTAGTCATGATAGCCATGGTCGTCGCCTCCACCTCATTGAGGTACATTCTTTTATACTACCCTGTCAACTTTGCTAAAACTTGCCGTCTCGATAGGTATTGGCAAGAGCTAAAGTCCATGGTTCAAGCACTTAAGTTGGTCAAGTCTATTGTGACCCGCGTTCGTGTTATTCGCTGCATGCACTCTATTTTTCAAGAGATCGAAATCGATCTGAGATACATAGTTCCCGGTGATGTTGTCACTTTCACCAGTATGTTCTTCCATGCTTGTACACTTTTCAACATTCAGCTGGCTTATAGGCGGTGACGTATTTCCTGGGGACTGTATTGTTATCTCCGCCGAAGCCCTGTCCGTTACGCAGGCATCGCTAACGGGAGAGATACTGCCAATTGACAAGGTCGTCTGTGTCACTGCTGCGGACGAGTCTGAACCATTCCACCTTTTGGATAGTCACAATGTCTGCTTGGCGGGTACGTCAGTCGCAGCCGGAAATGGCCGTGCAGTTGTGGTTTCTACCGGACGGAACACATACATGGCTGCCATTGCTGAGGAGCTCAAGAAGAAAAGGCCAGAGAATGCCGTCCAGATAAGTATTAGGAAAGTCAGCTACATCCTTTTGGCTTTCATGTTGGTGAGTCCAAACCTGATCATCGTTTCCTCCGACTTATGATGTTGAATCGTGTCGTGCAGGTTATGGCACCAATCGTATTCATTATTCAAGGAGCAGTTAGCAAGGATTGGAAGGGTGCTATCATGTTTGCAATTGCAATTGCAGTAGGAATTACCCCGGAGATGCTTCCCATGATAGTTGTAAGTGTCTTTTCGTTCGTCTCAGACCATCGATCGTTCATTTGTGATCACAAAGACCTCTAACTTGGCTCTGTCGGCTGTTCGCATTGCCCGGCAGAAGGTCATTGTAAAGCGCTTTGACGCCATCCAAAACTTGGGTGGAGTCAGCGTTCTATGCTCCGACAAGACGGGTACATTGACCGCTGACTTGGTTCGTGTGGCCAAGTCGGTTAATATCAAAGGCGAACTCTCAGATCTCCCAGCCAAGCTGTCCTTCATCAACTCTCTGCTCCAGACGGGATCTCGCAGTCCCATCGACCGTGCCATCCTGGACTATATCGGCGAAGCTGAGAAGGGTTCTCTCAGTGACGGCGAACTAGATGGTTGGTCTAAACTCGGCGAAGTACCATTCGACTCCACGCGTCGCTTGCTCTCAATCCTCGCGCACCGCCCTTCAGTGCGTGAGGACGAAGCACTTTTCATAACCAAGGGAGCTGTGGAGGAGGTCCTAGAGCGATGTGTTTCTGCCCTGCAGCATGAAGAAGGTTTGAAACCCATGGGGAACATCGGGTTCGACTCATCGTCCACCACATTGACGGAAACCGATCGTCTTGAAATCCTCAACTCTGCCAAGCGACTGAATGAGGATGGACTTCGGTTGATCGCCGTCGCTTGTCGTAAAGCAACCTTTAAAACCAGCATGACCATCTCTGGGGATGACGAGGAAAATTTGATTTTTGTTGGTTTTGTGGCCTTATTGGATCCATTAAAGCCGGATGCTGCCGAGGCAATTCAAAAACTTGGAAGCCTTCACGTCCAGGTACCGCAACCCATTCCATGGTGGTCCTCTGGGACTGATCTTGGTAACTTAGGTGCGAATTCTCACAGGGGATGCTCCGGCTGTGGCTGCCAAGGTTGCACGTGACCTTGGTCTTTTCGATTCCTTCAACCTTACCAAGGTAACCGACCCAGGATCCCCAAAGGATGAAGAAGCAGCACCCAACTCGTCCTCCAAATGTGTTAATGAATCGGGTCTGATTGTTACGGGGCCTCAGCTTGCTGCAATGGCCAAGGACCCCGAGCTTCTGAACGAGACAATCGAGCGTGGGATCATTTTCGCGAAGTTGTCACCATACCAGAAGCTTGATGTGGTGAAGGCTCTACGAAAAGGTGGTCGTGGCCGTGCTGTCGCATTCCTGGGAGATGGAGTCAATGATGCCTTGGCTATTCGTGGCGCTGACGTTGGGATATCTGTGGATTCGGGTACTGAGATCGCCAAAGAGGCTGCGGACGTCATTCTGCTGGAGAAGAGCCTTGGTGTCGTTGCTCGGGGTGTGGTAGAAGGCAGGATCACGTATGTCTCTAACAAGGTGGTTTAACTGTGAGACTCACATCTATGAAAAGGCTTCTGAACACTGTCAAGTATATCAAAATGGCCTGCTCGTCGAACTTTGGGAATGTCTTCTCGGTCATGGGTACGTTCTATAGCCTTGCAGGGAGGGATCTTAACGTGATATGTCGAACCAATAGTTGCTTCCGCCTGGTTGCCTTACCAACCGATGTTGCCGCTGCAGTTACTGGTTCAGAACTTGTTGTATGACTTCTCTCAGGGGTCCATTCCATGGTTTGTATTCTTTCCCGTGTCTCCTAGATAGTAAACTCACTGATGTCAGGGACAACGTTGATCCCGAGTATTTGGAATACCCTAGGATATTGAGTGCCTGGTCCATCGTTCGGTTCATGATTTGCCTGGGTCCTTTCTCTAGCCCATTCGATATCATCACATTTTGCATCAACTGGTAAGTTATGCCTCCCGCTTGATTCTTTTTCTAATCCTATTTCAAGGTTCCACTACAAGATCCGAACTTCGGACTCCCCACTAGTCCCACTCGCGCAGACAAACTGGTTTCTGGAGGGTTCTCTGACACAGGTATGACATCCAGCATGCTTCGCACGTCGCCGCCTAATGACTTCGCAAAAAGCTTTTTATTATTCAGTTCCTCCGGACTCCCAAGATTCCTTTCTTCCAATCGCGAGCTTCCTTCCCCGTGGTCCTGGTGACCTTTGGGATGGCTTGCACATCGATGGCCATCCCGTACATTCCGAAGGTCAACTCGGCTCTACAGATGACGCCCCCTAGCCCAATGTTCTACACCTACTTGGTTTGCATGGTTGCGGGCTACGCGCTTATCATCCATATTGTCAAGACTATCTATCTGCGGGCCTTCAAAGGAGAATGGCTTTGAGAGGACATGTGTATTCATCACAATAAGTCGAGACAGAAAGAATGTCGACAAACGAGACTGAGTAACGGTAGTATAGTGGAGTTGAATCCTGGTTTGAATAACTGAGCAGTTTAGATGGATTTTGTATTGGATGTGATCTCTCATGTGCCCAATCTTCCACTAAGTCTCAGTTCGGCCGGCTGGCGGACGGGTCAGCGTGTATCCCCGGCCGCAGCGCTACTAGTTGCTCTGAACCTTTCTTGTTGCTAGAACGACTCGTGATCTTGAAGTTTTACTAGCAGTAGTGGACCCTGAGAAACTCATGCTCTGTACTAAGTTTACATAAACCTTGACCATCAAACTTGCACCACCAAGTTTCACAGAAGCTTCATATGGGACCATCCCGTGGGGGATCACGAGGACGGGGTTTCCGTGTTGCTCACCCAAGTGCTACTCAGCCGGGGGGACCGTCTGGTGTTGGGCGAGACGGGCGGGGAAGCAATCCCTCAAACGATCGCCATCGTCGCTTGGAACTTATTGCTTCCGTTAGCCGTAGCAGTGGTCATGAAAGGGACGGCGACTTGTGAGCACACTAGTAATCCCTGCTGCTGACAACGCTAAGTTGCCCAAGGTTGAAGGAATTCACTGTTCAGGAAGAGTTTAGAGCCCTTATCGACAAAAAAGTGCGTCGCAGTTTCCCGGGTTGGTTTATTGTATGATGACAATGTCACTGCGTTTGACGACGTAGCTTACGACGTTTTGGAATTTGTATAAGGCCAGTTCTCCTACCAAGTCCCAGATCGGTTCAGTGCAAAGACAAAAGAGGGACAGCCAGGAGAATATATTGATATTGCTCCGTGAGTGAGGTCGAGAATATTGCCCTTCGCATGAGTAGGTGTGACGAAGCACCTGTGCATGTAGGTAAACTGCGCGAGGGCCTGTTCGCGTCTGGCAGGAAGGATTACTTTGCGTTGGAAGGTCAGTGGGGTGGCCTGAGCTCCAAGACATGTCTTGAATCTCCTGACCATTGACCCAGTTTACGAGACCTCGCTTTACTTGTCGGTTATCTTCGACTCGCCAGTGCAAACAACTTCCATCCTGTCTCGCCTCGTGCCAGATATCTATCCAGCAACCCCTGCTCCGCGGCCAACCCGTCTCACCGCCATTCTCATTCTACTCCTCCACCAGCTTGTTATCTCCTTCCCCTCCCAGAGGACTTATTTAGAACAGATTAAATACCTCGTTCCAGATTTACTGGAACGACCGTCCCCCGCATATTTGTGGATCTCATCATTGGCTCGAAGCTTGCGCACCTTAAACTTTGTTCAGTTCGAGGGGCTGTCGCAGCCCGATGCATTCGAGCACCTATTTCCCTCTTCATCCTCAAATGCCAAGTCTACATCCACGGGTCAGGATTTACCCCGGAATGCTGTACATGCGTTGGTTTCGCGGCTCCGGTTGAAAGCACGCGACGAGGCATGGATGGTCGTTCGAAACGCGTACCGGGAACTCTCTTCGTCTGACGAATCACAGATGTGGTTGGGGAAACGACTATTCTTTGACAATTTTGGCTCGGAAGCGACTGTTGTGCGATTTGATGAATGGGTACAAGAGAGGTGCCAGAATGGGCAACTTCGGCCCAAGGAAGGGGTCGAGGGCAGGTGGATGGTTTGTAAGGCAAGGTAGTACTGCCTCTGCACTCAGGTTGCTGTCCGTCTGGAAAGATTCGCAGCGGTATAGTACCCACTGTTTGAAATCAACGACAGGCTCCGGGCTGGCGACTCGGTGTGCTATCTTGGCAAGGTATCATCAAATCGATCATATCAGCGCGGAGTTACCGTGCGGCGAGGCAACCAACAATCGGACTGATAGACGATAACTTAGCCCTTAACCCAGTCAGTGGTTGATGACTGATGGACTCAGTTCGGTGTCAAGGCTACTGATCCACTAATATTAGGACTAGCCGACTCAGTATAAAGTTGGAACGCCTGTGTAACTACCTCCCTAGTCTTTCTAAAGAGTGTACTCTGGTTACCTTCGGAGAGATTCTCGTGTTGACGTTCGACTATCTCAGCCGTCGTCACATACTGGCACTGTCGTCGGTTCTCACACCCGAGATTGCGTTTCGAGTCCAAGCGAAGCTCTCATGCAATGCCAGCAAATATGTTCTATGACCAAACGTTTCATCATCTTGCTTGGGAAATGTGAGCGTGCCGCTGACTTTGCTTTACACACTTGGAAGGTACTCGTTCCGTCCTAGGACTGACGGATGATATTCCAGAAAGATGAACAAGGAGGACCAATCCGAGGAGTAACCGTCCGCCATGTACTAGCGTCGATGGACGTCAGTCGTGCCAAAGGAAAATTACGCTTGTGAGCGCGAGTATGTAGTCCTGGATCCATCAAGTTTGTGCAAAGGTTCATGAAGATGATACTTACATAATACCCTGCGGTCGTAAGTTCAATTGGACCCCCATGGCCTTCAATGGGAGTAGCTCGTCATTTGAGAGAAGACCGGTTGAAGTGCCTTTCCCTTCACAGGGTGGTTGAATCGATCCTATACTCCTCAACTTGTTGAGGGATTTTTTCATATTCGTTTGGAGGGTACAGGGATTGGACTGAGTTACGTACTCGCAACCTGCAACCCCGCCTTCAGTGCATGACCAACTTGGTTGTTGTCGGGCATCATGCATGCAGCCCGGTTCGACAGAAGAATAACAAAGGGAGATGCAACTATTCGTTAGTCGGTGAGCTATATTGTTCAACACTGTCCCTATTAACTAAAGGGGATGAAGTTACTAGGTTGCCTGGGATTTACTTGTGACCCATCCTTAGTGGTAGTCAATTTAATTCTTCATGACCGTTTTTTTTTAGCAGTAGAGCTCCATACGGATGCTCTGACTTATACTTCGGTAGGGGGTAGTATTATATTCGCGTGCTTATCAATCTTCCGCTTGTAGTATGATTAAGGATGAACTGGTATACATGCCATTAGCCCTCTTATGCAGCTGACTTGACTGAGTAGAAGCTAAACTTGCAGTGCCGGGTAGGTCAATTAATAGTAACTTTGCTCATAATGTCAGCAAGCATGCTCACAGCCCCTTCGAGCTCCCGAGCTTCTTCAGTTGGTACCTGTTTTCTTGCCTCTTCGACCTCCCCTTTCTCCTCCTCCCCCTCCCCTCCCCTCCCCTCTTCCTCTTCTTCCTCTTCCTCTTCCTCTTCCTCCTCCTCCTCCTCATACGCAAACAATTTTCCACCGCGCTGCTTCATGATTTGTCGGATGGTATCAATGCTGTCCTCCGAGTCATCATCAATGTCGTTCCATTGCAGTTCTAGCCTCTTCAATTTGGGCAAGGAGGTCAACGAGTTTGCAAAGAACGCAAATGTCGACACATTGAGGTTGTTATTCTGGAGTACCAGATTCATCAGGTTCTGGTTTGATCCCTCCGCAAGCCTTCGCAAAAGTGGTGGCACCTCATCATCACCTTCCTCTGACAATACGCAGTCCGAGAAGATGAGGGTCTCTAAGGCGGAAAATTTTGGCAGGGCATGTACCCATGCGTCAATAGCTGCCCTGGATCCATCCTTGATGAATGTGTTGTCCTGAAGATCGAGATAGCGTAGATTTGGACACTTAGATAAACCTTCGGCCAATGCAAGTATCCCATCAGTCCAGATGGCGTTCTGCGGAAGCCTAACTTCCACCAGCGTTCCATGTTCGGCGAACGCAGCTGCCCACGCAGGCGCGGACCCGTTTTCAAGCCTATTCCTGCCACAAATGACCGTCTTCAAGTTTGACGTCAAGCCCTTCTCCTTGCTTAAATCTGCAGACTTCCTCAGCCAGTTCGCAATCATGGTCCCTGCCTCTGGACCAAGACCATTGTTATTGAGTTGGAGGATCTCAAAACGGTTGTTTTCGAGAAGGTTGCGCAGCGGCTCGACAGAGCGAACGCCGAAAGCATTGTCGCTGAGGTTTATTTCTACGAGTGTTGTTTTTGGCTCAACTGCGTCACATAAAGCTTTGAGTGCGTCTGGAATCTCGGAGATGAGACGACCGGTGAAGATGTCGGCGAAGTCTGCGATCTGACTCACGATCAGGGACCAAAAGAAGATGGCTAAGCTGAGAGGCCATACCATCAAGCTTTCTGTCTTCGCCAAAAACTTTGCAAACTCCTGTGCAGCTTCGATACCAATGGTGTTGCCTCCCAGATGAACCTCCTCGATTAATGCGGGATCAAAGCCTTCAAGGAGTGGCACAACATCCACTGCGGTGTCGAGCTTGAGACTTTGGCCTCTTATGTCTATTATTTTCATATTTCTGGCCATTTCTGTGCGATGGGGAAACGGGTGATGGTGGATGACGATATTGATATTTCGTGTCAATCGCAGGACCAACCCAATATCGATAACCCTGTGACAGCATTTCACTTACCTGATTTCCTTACAGTCACGTGCGTGCAGCGAAGACACAAGTGATTTTTCTAAGTTCGACACCGTCAAGGACAACGAGCCCGAGGGTCCCTTGTACGGTCGTGAATACTCTTTTCAGCGTGGCTGCTTCTGGCGCCTCACCATGTCGCTCCATAATACACTCAATGATCCTCTTATGATCAATCTTTCAAAACAGACACGAGCATTGCTCGCCATCTTGCCTCCAGACTCCACCTATTCGAGTCGGATCTCACTTGCGCCATCACCTAATGCATTGCTTTCAACCTTGTCCCAACTACTAGCGGTTCCCTCTCTCACTGTGGCAGTATCAGATCTTTTCCGACCCCTGTTGATCGACCTATGTGCGAGATGGCTACATGACCAAGAGGGTCTTGGAGATAGATTCGTTGCTTTCTGCATGTTGATAGAAAACCATGAGGAGCTTTTTCCGTGAGTCGACATTACTTTCTACTTTCGAGTTCTGAGTTGTCGGATAGCATTTTGTCTGCATTCTTGCGTCGGCCATGCTTCTCGCAAGGTCCATTGGGTTTTGTCGAAAAATGTCCATCAATTGCTGCGTTGGATGCAATGCACTTACATCACCTGCTTCTTGCTTACTATCGCTTGCTTCGAGCCAACTGCCTACTTCCCAGCGACCTCCTGTGGCCCATATCACATTTGTCGACTCTCTTCACTACACCCCACCCCGACTCTGCAGTCAAGTACTTGGCAATCAGGTGCTACTCTTTGCACACGGGCATGGCCGAAGTGGGGCGCGTCCAACTAGAGACTGAGGTACTTGGTGGACCCGGCGCGATTGAGTGTCCACTCTCGTACGGGCAAAATATTGACGAGAGTCGGATTGTCATCGACGGATGGTTAATGCCTGTGCTAGAGCTTCAGCGGATTCATCAAGATCGCAGTTCTATCGCTGCTGGCCCCGACTTCTATTCGTTGGAAGGAGGGGGAATTCAACCCTTGACAGATGGTGATTTATCGTGAGCCTTGCTGTTTCAGTGTATTCTCACTTTATTCTGAAGCCGCTTTTGTCAGCCCATGGACTGCCAATATTCATGGCATACTTATGCTCAAGTCTTTCCCCGCTCCCCCTTCCTCTGGAGAGCTTGTCACAACGCCTTCAGCAATCAAGGCGTTGCGGCAGCTTGCAGTTTTTACCTCCCTCCGATTACCTACCCTCATTACTTCCCCCCCTTCGTCTGGGAAGTCACTTTTCCTCTCGCAGCTTGCCTCTGCGATATACCCCGGAGAAAATGATCAGATTGTCACCATTCATCTTGCCGATACGTCACTCGATCCTCGTTCGTTGCTCGGCTCCTACGTTTCTTCTCCAACGCAACTTGGAACGTTCGAATGGAAAGATGGTGTACTTGTTCGTGCTATGAGAGAAGGGAAATGGTTAGTCCTCAAGGATATTGATCGCGCAAGTATGGAGGTGTTGGGACTTATGAAGCCCCTTGCCGAGTCTCTCGCACCCGGCACGTGGATTGGCAACCGCGCGAGCATAGACGTTCCTAACAGGGGCAGGGTGAGGGCCTCGGAACGCTTCGCCATCTTCGCGACGCGTTCAGTGGTACCATCGACGAGCGGAAGTTTTCCAAGCCCAATCTTCTATGGGGCGCGCAAATTCCAGGAACTAATAGTCGATTCACCGTCATCAGATGAAATCAAGATGATCATCGGGTCGCGGTTCCCTAAGTTAGGGGAACCGCTTATACGGGCGATCATACAAATCTGGGCCGGTATCCAGAGACTAGGGACAACGGCCTCGAGTAGGACTGTTGGCTTGAGGGAACTTGAGAAGTATTGCCGTCGGGTGGAAGTATTCATCCCGTCATCCCATGATTCTGCATATGCGGGAATCTCTAATCAAGATATTGTTCCTGTGGCTACACTCTTCCCAAATATTGCTTTCCGGGAGGAGCTCTTCCTTGAAGCCAGGGATGTCTTCTTCGGTGCAGGTGCCCTTACAGCGCCAGCTCAAGCTCACTCTGATCGCATCGCAGCTCTTATTGCTGATCATCTTGGACTAGGTCCTGAACGTCGTCAATGGGTACTCAGTGGGCGAGTCCCCGCGCTCGAGGAAGAGAGAGATGGAAACGGCGATATCATGTCTGTTGGTATCGGTCGTATACGTCTCATTGCTAGATCCCCGAAGCCAATGTTTCTCGTGGCACCGACTCGTCCCTTCGTGGTGCACAAACCTGCAGCGCGCCTTCTTTCACGAATTGCTACTGCTATATCCTTTTGTGAGCCTGTGCTCTTAACTGGAGAGACTGGTACTGGAAAGACTAGCGCCGTCACTCATCTTGCTTCTTTGCTTCGCCGCCCCCTGATCTCGCTCAACTGCTCTCATCAGACGGAATCCTCAGATTTACTCGGAGGCTTTAAACCAATTGACGCCCGCGTTCCTGCTTCGGAGCTTCATGCACAGTTTTTAGAGCTCTTTGGAAGTACGTTCAGTCGGAAGAAGAACACCAAATTTGAGGAATCTGTCAGGATGGCAGTCCAGGAGGGTAAATGGAAGAGAGCGGTGGTTCTTTGGAGGGAGTCAGCTCGCCTTGCCAAGGAACGAGTCGAGTCAAAACTCAATGAAGATGTACAGTGGGTGTTGAACCTCGAATGGCATTAGCTTCTAATAAATTCCCCAGCGAACCCCCTCTAGCCTCCACGGAAGCGAATGGGCCGAGGAAACGCAGAAAACTCGACCAAGCGCTGCTTCAACAGTCTGCCGGGGCCTGGGACAAGTTTCAACACGACATTGACGCGTTTGACATGCAACATGTTCAAGGACAGGGCAAATTTGCCTTCGACTTTGTGGAGGGCCCCCTTGTCAAGGCAGTCCGCTCTGGAAATTGGTGTGTTAACTTACATCGATCACTTGTCAGCCTCCTGTCTGATCCCTTGTCAGGATACTTCTCGATGAAATCAATTTGGCAGGTCCAGAAACACTTGAATGTATCACTGGGCTCCTTGATGGCCCAACGGCATCTATCACTTTGACCGAGAAGGGCGCTCTAGAAGCAATACCCCGTCATCCCGATTTCCGTCTCTTTGCTTGTATGAATCCCGCGACAGACGTTGGAAAAAAGGACCTCCCTCCCAATATCAGGGCACGCTTCACCGAAATTGATGTTCCCCCCCCGGACGCTGACCGTGAAACTCTTCTTGATATCATTCACCAATATATTGGCCACTGCGTAGTCGGAGATAAAGCTGCAATCATGAATGTTGCTGACTTTTATGCCACCCTTAAACAATTGGCGGAGGACCGCCGGTTGGCTGACGGGTCAAACCATCGTCCCCACTACAGTATGCGGACGCTTATTCGTGCTCTTATGTTTGCAGCCGACATTTCTCCCATGTATGGCCTGCGACGGGCATTGTGGGAAGGCTGCCTAATGGCATTCACTATGGTGCTCGATGGACCCAGTGCGGATGTTGCCACGGGTCTTGCACACAAGCACATACTTTCCGGGGTCCGTAACCCTAAATCCTTGTTAGCAAAGGAGCCCCTGCATCCCATTTCTCGCTCTGCGGACGATTTCGTAAAGTTTGGCCCTTTTTACCTGGAGAAGGGTCCACTCCACGTCGATTCAGCGGAGGACTACATCATGACTCCTTCGGTGGAAAAGAAGCTGATCGACCTTACTCGCATTGTCCTGACTCGTCGCTTTCCGGTGCTTATCGAGGGTCCGACATCTAGTGGAAAGACCAGTGCGGTTGAGTACCTCGCTCGCCGAACTGGTCATCAATTCATCCGTATCAATAACCACGAGCATACTGATATTCAGGAGTATATTGGGTCTTACGTTTCCGACTCCGCTACCGGGAAGTTGGTATTCAAGGATGGTCTCCTTGTTCATGCCCTCAGGCGCGGTCATTGGATCGTATTGGATGAGTTGAATCTCGCGCCAACGGACGTCCTTGAAGCCTTGAATCGACTCTTGGATGATAATCGCGAATTGGTCATTCCGGAGACTCACGAGGTTGTCCGGCCTCATCCTCACTTTATGCTTTTCGCCACTCAGAATCCACCGGGCTTATACGCTGGTCGAAAAATTTTGTCACGCGCCTTTCGTAATCGTTTCCTCGAGGTTCACTTCCAAGATGTGCCGCAGGCAGAGCTGGAATCCATTCTGTGCCAACGATGCAGAATTGCTCCCTCTTTTGGGAAAAGGATCGTTAACGTCTTCCAAGAGTTGCAGAAGCGCCGACAAACCGGCCGTGTTTTCGAAAGTAAACAGGGCTTTGTCACCCTCCGAGACTTGTTCAGGTGGGCTGGCAGGGACGCTCTTGGTTACCAGGAACTGGCAGAAAATGGTTACATGCTTCTCGCGGAACGAGCCCGGCGAGTTGAGGACAAACTTATGGTCAAGGAAGTCATAGAGAGTGTCATGAAGGTTCAAATCGACGAGAAATCGCTGTACAATCTACATGACCCTGAAGTCGAGGCATACATCGGATGTCCCCTACCTTCATCTTCAAAGACCGTCTGGACTCATGCTATGCGCCGGTTGTTCATCTTGGTTTCCAGGGCGTTGCGATTCAATGAGCCAGTTTTACTGGTAGGAGAAACTGGTTCTGGCAAGACATCTGTTTGCCAATTGTACGCTGAGGCCGTGTTTAAGCATCTGCACACGCTCAGTTGCCATCAAAATACGGAGACGGCAGACCTAATCGGCAGTTTGCGGCCCGTGCGCAATCGTGGAACGGCTTTAGAAGTATATCGTGATGCATTATCTCTCCTCGCTCGCGCCGGTACCGTTTGCGCACCCACGGAAACTCAGGGAATACTTGACCAGATATCCATACGACTGAAGACAGATCTCGATCCTTCACTAGAGGCTGCTCTCCGGGACTCACAGAAGAACCTCCTCGAGTCTGAGTCCTTGTTTGAATGGCATGACGGTCCTCTTATCCGAGCCATGTGGGGTGGCGATATCTTCTTGCTTGATGAGATATCGTTGGCCGATGACTCGGTACTTGAGAGGCTTAACAGCGTGCTAGAGCCAGACCGGACCATTGTACTTGCCGAGCGAGGGGGTACAGATGGAGACTGTCCTGCTGTGCGCGCTGCCGATTCTTTCAAGCTTGTCGCGACGATGAATCCGGGGGGCGACTATGGCAAGAAGGAGCTATCCCCTGCTCTGCGGAATCGCTTCACAGAGATTTGGGTACCCCCAGTTGACGACCCATCTGATCTCAGGATGATTGTTGAGAATTCCTGGGTCCATGAGGCGTTGAAAGTCTTTACCATGCCACTCTTGCGGTTTGTTGATTGGATGCGTGAGAGAGTTGGTGATCGATCTGTTTGTACGCTGCGGGACATGTTGGTGAGTAACCTCGCAGAGGCACCTTACCGCGTCCTTTCTCATTCCTTTCCAGGCCTGGGTGTCGTTTTCAAATGCTGTATTCACTCGTGATGGAGAAGATGCATTGCCGGCAGGCGAGTTATTTGTAAGTCGATGAGTTTTCCTGCTACTGGCCCAAGAGTCATTCGTGTTCCAGCACCATGGAGCCCACATGACTTTTCTGGATGGGTTAGGTTCCTTGCCGCAAACGGCAACTTGTTCGCTACAAACCTTGCAACAAATCAAGGATGAAGCCATTTGCAAGCTGCGCCAACTCGTCCCGTTCGATGGGCGGGATACATCCTCTCACCCCTACGACCCGTCTACTTGTGTCCGGTTCGGTCCTTTCGCGCTTCCCAAAGGACCAGCGAGTACCGTGATGCACAACTTCAATCTTCAGGCACCGACTGCTTATGAGAATGCTCTGCGAGTGGTTAGGGCCTGCCAGGTCTGCAAGCCAATCCTCTTAGAAGGGAGCCCCGGGGTTGGGAAAACTTCCCTAATCACTGCCCTGGCAAAGATTGCCGGTTACCACCTGTGTCGTATCAACCTCTCAGACCAGACGGACCTGATAGACTTGTTTGGTTCTGACTTACCTGTCGAAGACGGTGCCCCAGGACAGTTCGCCTGGAAGGATGCAGAATTCCTACAAGCTTTGCAAGAGGGCCATTGGGTTCTTCTCGACGAGATGAATCTCGCCCCTCAGGCGGTCCTCGAAGGCTTGAATGCGGTGCTGGATCATCGAGGCACAGCTTACATACCCGAACTCGGACGTAGCTTCACTCGACACCCCTCGTTCCGAGTTTTTGCCGCTCAAAATCCGTTGCATCAAGGCGGTGGGAGGAAAGGTCTCCCAAAATCTTTCCTTGACCGCTTCACGAAGGTTTATGTTGAGGAACTCACTCCCGATGATATGCTAGTCGTCTGTCGGGAACAGTATAGGGGCTGTGACGAACGTATCCTTCGTGCCATGATTGCGTTCAACGCTCGTCTGAATCACGAAGTCGTCCACAAACGGGCCTTTGGTCGGGAGGGGAGTCCTTGGGAATTCAATCTCCGAGATATCATTCGATGGGCAGAACTTTTACGGACATTCAGCATAACTAACTATCCCCGACACTTGATGCGCATCGTCTACTTGAGCAGGTTTAGGAATCCGCAAGATCGCGCATATGCTCAAGCCATATTCGACGAGGTTTTCCCGACCTCTGATCCACCGAGCATTCCCAACTGTTACCCAGTCATCTCAAGTTCGCGTATACAATTTGGTTACTACGCCACGAGGAGGCACAACATGACTCTTCCTCATAGAACTTCTGACATCCTACAAGTACACCTAACAGCGATTGAAACCATCGGTGCATGTCTCTCGAAGTCCTGGCTAGTTGTCGTGACTGGCCCTTGCAACAGTGGTAAAACGAGTTTGATAAGGTCTCTTGCCAATCTTTCAGGCAATTATCTTGATGAAGTCCACGTCTCCAAGGCAACTGACACAACAGATCTCTTGGGTGGCTTCGAACAAGTCGACCATTTAACAAGAATCATTGCGGTCGCAGAGGAGGCAGTCGAAGTTGCCGAGGCATTCGCACGCTCTACGTGTGGGATCACTTCAAAACATCAATACCGAGCGGCCGTACAGCGCGAATTGTCATCCGGCCAGAGAACACCCGCATCGGTTTTACGAGCTGTCTCCGGGCTTTTGTCGGAATTATCGATGATTCACGTTGATGACCCCCTTCTTGATGCAAGCCGGCGAGATTTGGACTTTAGGATCCGTGATTTGGCTCAAGTTAGGTCTACGAGGGGTCGTTTCGAGTGGATCGATGGTCCATTAATACGGGCAATGAAAAACGGTCACTGGCTTGTTCTCGATGACGCGAACATGTGTAGCCCTTCTGTCCTGGATCGACTTAACTCCCTATGTGAACCGAACGGTAGCTTGGTGCTAACTGAACGGGGCTTCGTCAATGGCGAGGTCCAGATATTGAAACCACATACAAACTTCCGTCTACTTATGACCGTGGACCCTCAATATGGCGAACTATCCAGAGCGATGCGCAACCGCAGTGTGGAGGTTTCTCTGTTAACTTGTTTCACTGAAGAGGACCAGTCCCGCGTGTTCGCGCACTCTCGTCTCCATGTTAACTCGACAACATCTTATGTATCCCACGAACAGGCACGCCGAGGTATCCTCCCGGTGTATTCGTATAACCCATCCCAGCCTTTGCCGTCCGTTGGGATTGATCACGATTCAGTTTTGTCCGCCCTGGTCGCTCATGCGCCGATCATGGACGTCTCCGATCTTCAATCGTCGCGCGCGCTCGTTCATTTTTCTGTCAGGACATTCCCTCCGCTTTTACACTGGGTCTTCAAGCGTTATCTCGTGGCTTCGTTGCCCAATGGACTCCTGTGCTCTGTCCTGGCAGACCCTGTGTTTAGCGAAGTCTCCCAAACACTTGCTTCAAGGGTGAAGATGGTATCTCAGATCATTCAAAGCCCACTTAATGATGTGCTGGTCAGTGCTCATATGACAGGCGGGATTTGCATCCGCTATTCCACATCGATGTACTCAATTTGCTAAATATATAGCCAATGGATGATTTCATGGTTTATCCACCATGTCTATGCTGTACAGAACGGGCGGAGTATTCCTCACACCACGCGTTAAAACTTGAAATCCTGCATCTTTTCTCTGCTTTCCTCCTTGATAAGAGTGACGAAGCTAGGTGGGACCAATCAAGTAGTTCGCCTGGTAGCTCACTAGCTGAATGCTCGTCGAATCTGATGGAGGCATTACAATCGGTGGTGGCGGAGGTACGAGCAGCTGCCCAGAAGTTAATTGAGCAGTTCCTCTCCGGCTCATTTGGCTCTCCCTCTGTAAGCATTTCGTACCAACGCCTGAGTCATCTTATAATCTTAGTTGCAGGATTATCGTACATCCGCAAACCTTCTCGACATTTCGAGAAAACTGCGCGAGGTTCTCGCTCAGAAAAACTACGACTACTCTTACCTTCAAGTTTTATCGAATCTAATCTCAAAAGCACTCGACAATCACACATTCCAAAGTCTTGCTTGTGCGTCTGCTGGTCTGGAGAGCGCGGTCTGTCCGTCCTCCGGCCTTGGATTGGTGGACATGTGGTCACAATTACGGGTGATTAGACCCACGGAGATTACTTCTGTAGACGTCAAATGGCTGGCTTGCTCTCCCATGGATATTTCCGAATCAGGTGTGCTAGGGCCTCTTGGGACTCGCCTATACGTTGACCGATTTGTCTAGTGTCACGTCGAGAGCAGTTAGAAATCCTCGCCGTTGCAACTTTACCGATGTACTTAAAGGCAGGCAAGACAAAGCAGCTAGCCCATGTATCTAGCCAGGTCAAAGACGTAAGAAGGTATTCCTGTTTTTCTCTTTATATCCTGATTTTCTATCGTAGTGGGTATCCAGGGTCCCTAGGAAATATATGGGTCTTCACGGAACTTACAGTCCTGTTTCCCTTCTACTCGAATTGCAGGTTCTTTGCGATCTTCATACGGGAAACAAAGATGTAAGTCCGCTGCGTAATAGACAAACACGAACATGGAATTGATAGGTAAACTGGCAACGTGCAGGTGATTACAGAGGTGCTTCAACGGCTTATTCGAGCGGCTCTCGAGGAGCCGAACGAAGATCTGCGGCGATTCGCATCATACCAACATGTGATGTGGAATTACGATGCGAACTGCCAGAGTGCGTTGCGAGATTGTTGCCACTCATATGGTTTGTTATAATGTGCTTTCAGTCCCCCCCAGCGCTATCGCAGCGGTGGAAATTCAATGGCTCGAAGCCTTATTACACACAGAATCAGGAGGAGTGGTGAGTAACAAGGATTATAATCGTACTCCCCAAGAACCCACCTGGTTCCAGGACTCCAGTGGATCGTATATCATCTTCCGCCCAACTCACCTTTTCAGTGCCCTTGAAAAGAGGTATGAGGTTGTATTCTGTATACTTACCTTTTTTGATCCTTTCCCCCAGTCAAATTGTCGGAGTCCCGTTGGCATCGCTCGAGGAGCACGGGGAGTTGATCAAGCGCCACATTGGATTAACTGTGTTGCAGTGTTTCACGAATACTTCGCGGCTTCAACAACTCACTGCATTGTTCAACCAAAGCGTAGTTTTGGTGAGTAAGGGCAGCAGTCGCACGTAATGTAAACTCATCGTTTTTGGAGATCGCCTCTTGCTTTGCGACTTCATTTGATGAAACCACCCTCCATCACATGCGCACGGGTCTCTCAGGAGACAGCTTAGAAGCGTCAAATATTCTTGTGGATCTCTTAGGACGGACGAGTCACGAACCACTGCGAAAGGTCACCCGACATTTGGCTACCGCGTTACAATACAATACGGACGTGCCCTCATCGACCGAGATCGCGGTGTCCCGTCTCGGGCGATGTTGGGTCGCATTAAGCAGAGTAATCCTCGACCTTTTCGTTCCTAACATACCCATCGACCCTGCCGCAATGTTACGCCATGCGACTGCTTACGCTCGAGACCAAGCAGCGTTCCTGACGCAACAAGTCGCATTCCACGTTCAACTGGAGCTCCGAACAGCAGCCAACAAAACAAACGATGTCATTGCTTACCTTGAAGCTTGCGCCAAAGAAACGTTAAACACTCCTCATGCATCGGCGAACGTTCCAGCTCGGGACAACCTAACGAATTTGCGTACCTATTGGCTGGAGGTGTCGCGATTCATTAGCCAAGTGACCCATCATTCAAAAATTGATGACTTGGCGCAGGCTCTGGAGTCAGGAGAAGCTTCTGCCCGCGATCAAGAGGTCGTCGTCCAGGAGTCTATCTCGGGTTTCTGTCAGCGCATAGAGACTCTTTATACTGAGTTCGACGACATTACATGCATTCTCCGTTTAGCGTTTTTGGAACTTCGGTTGGGCCTCCACCTCATGCGCTGGGCTTCCCAGAAATCTTTGCGCAAGGACGTCACAGAAATTGTGGCTAGCCTGTCTGCCTTCCCCTCCACACGCAGTGCACAGCTATTACAAGCCCTATCTTCCCCCACTCCAAGTTTCCCTGCCGCTGAGCTCACTATATTGACCATCTCCGCAGCGGTGCACTGCAAACAATTTTTGTCAACACCAATGACGGTCAGAACTGCCTATGAGCGAGCCTACCGCCTCTGGTCGATAGATCGAGCCCGTGATAACAAAAGGGAGCAGGAACTGAACACTTTATATCGCACAAACACCACAACTCATAGTGTCTCAGCCGAGGCAGAAGCCGAAGAAAGGGAATTTTTAGAGTTGTTTCCCACTTTTGAGGATGCTCTTCACCCTGCCGAGGCTTCAGACGAGCATGACAATAATCAGCCGGTGCGTCATCTGACTCCAGATAGGCAACGCCAACTGCTCGCCCTTCATTTGGAACTCATGGGCGACACGGTCAACCTGGCCAAAGTCAATCACACAACCCATTTCGATGCCCTACGACAGTCCCTTCTGCGAACTTGGGTCGATACTCACTTGTCATCATTACCATATTCGCTGGAAAAACTGTCATTACATCTCCAGCTCGGCGTTCTCCATGGCCACATTACAGAGACATGTGGTATCTCCAATTCCTGTTCGAAGTCCTTCAATTTCTACACCGATGGAAATATCCTGGAAGCCAAGAAGGCGTCAAACATGATTCAATCCTTGCGTGGTCAGCTTATTGCCGTCCTTCGAGATTGGCCGGACCAGATGGTACTCCAACATCTCATCGATCGCTGTGATATCATATTGGCGCTTGATCTCGCCACCCCCATTGCCAAGCTTTTGTCGGCCCTGGAGCATTTGCTCATGCAGACGGAAGATTGGGAGATGTATGCAAACCGTGACAATAGCCTCAAGGAGCATCAGCACCGGTTGACGACTCTTATCGTCGAGTGGAGAAGATTAGAATTGACATGCTGGAAGAGTTTGCTAGAATCTCAGAGCCAGTCATTCATTGGCGATGTGGCGGGGTTCTGGTTCCATTTATACGAAGTCCTGATACGAGGACCGTTGAATGCAGCGGAGGAATGTGCCATTGAAGGTGCTGGCGGCCTGCACAGCTATCTCGGACAACTCCCAGCGTTACTAGACGAATTCATTCAGTCCAGCCCCCTCGGTCAATTCCAAGTCCGTCTGGACCTCCTCCACAGCTTCGAGCGTTTCATCCACTATATTGCACCTCGCGAACCTCATACCCATCAAGAAGCTCTACTTCGAGTCGGTCGTATCGTCCACTCCTCCTGGCGGTACTTTCACCTTTTTGTTCCCCAGCTCTCCGCGCTATCGAAGGACCAAAGACGAGCGCTGGAGAAAGAAGTTGAAGCATTAATCAAGCTTGCTAGCTGGAAGGATGTTAATGTCCAGGCCTTGAAACAAAGTGCCCAAAGGACGCATCATCAACTATATAAGATCATTCGCAAGTTCCGCGATGTTCTAAGACAGCCTGTTGTGGACAAAATGAATCCGCCGTTTGCTGGAGACGCAGAGGGCCACCATCAGGCGGAGCGAGAGGTCTTCCTAACGTCACTTCCCCTCTCACCCCTAATCGCCCCCATGGACATTACCTCGAGTTCGGCCTCCATGCCTCTTCACCTAGGGAATCTCCACCAGACCCTCGCCAGGTTCAACGGCTTCATAAGCAATACAATCTCTCAATTCCTTTCGGAGTATACCGCCAAGAACGTGGAACAACTTTCTCTGGACATTATCTTGACAGCGAAAGGCCTTGCAAGTCACACAATCCCTCCGGATCTAAGCAAAGAAAGGCGAGAAAAGTATAAGAAGAATCTCCTCCTGCGTAAAAGAAAGGCTTACAGCGATCTCTTGAAAGAGCTCAGGCGCGGTGGCTTGTCTTACAACGTCAAACCCGAAATTCTCAACAGGCTGAGGGACGAATGCTGGATCCGTGACCAGCCTTTGATGCCAACGAGGAGTGTGATATCATCTGTGGAGGGAACGGAACACTACTTTGACCGCCTGCGTGGATGCCTTCCTGCGCTCAGGAAGGTACTTTCGGATCATCACTCAGATTTGGGGACACGCGACCTTTTACGGGGTGTCTCCGCGGTGGAGTCAGGGTACTTTTTGGCGCTCGAAGGTAGATCAAGGTAAGCTTCGAACTCTGTCATAATCCTAGAAATGCACTTTGAGCAATTTTCACGACACTTAGGTTGTCCCAGAGTCTTTCTGACTACATGGCGCTTCGCCGGCAAGTGGAGCGGCTTCAGGTTCTCTCGAACCACTCAGAAACGGTCACCATCGACAGATGTGACCAAATTGAACAAATGCACAACGCACTGTGTCACTCCGTCCGCGCGCTGGAAGAACTGGCTGAGGGCATGAACATTTTCTTTGACATAGAGAAGAGCATCAGCACCGTCTCCGCTCTCATTGGGAGGTGTCAAACCCTTATCGCCTCAGCCTCTATGTGGCGAGACCGTGTGTTCAACGTGCTGCAATCCTCCCAGGTCATCGTGCCGTCCTTACTTCTTCGAGGTAGGCCTCAACTATTAGTCGACAGAATGACGGATCACACCATTCCTAGATGATTATGATGTTGTCGTGAATGCTGCAAGATACCTAAGCGAGCTTCCAGGACAACTCGAAGAGATGTCAGCAGTTTGTCCTCAGCTGGTATATATTTTCCAACCTACCCGGGAATGGATCTGCGAACAAGGAAACTTCCCATTCTCACAATCAATTCAGCCTTTACCGGATGGAGGTGTTGTCGGAAATGTAGACAGCGTCATCGATGCGCTCCTCATCGCCGTTCAGTCCATGCTTCGCCAATGCTCCGACTCGACCCCGCCTCCCGAACCAACCCCCGAATTCGAAGGGGCCAAGGACAATTACATTCGACTCGGTGTTCAGACGACATCATCATTCACGGCCCTCCTCAACCTTCGCACACTGCAAGACCAGCTAAACAGCGCTAGCGTACATCTTTTACCTCTCCCACACGCCTCGCGTCAGCAAGCGCTGAGGAGACTGATGCCCTTCTTGTCGTGTTTCTTGTCCTTAGTAGGTGAACTACTGGAAAGTCTGGCGAGGTGGACTCGCGCACTATTCAAGCTGGATTACGTCGTATGTTCCGTTCTGCACATCCTCGGAACTCAAGGGTTCTGTGTGCCCCCCGAAGCGGAAGAGGGCGAGACTGCTGGCGATGAAAAGGGGCATGTGACAGAACTTGGAGGAACGGGTTTGGGTGCAGGGACTGGGAGCGAAAATGTGAGCAAGGAGATCGAGGACGAGAGTCAGGTGGAAGGGCTTCGAGGTGAAGAAGACGGTGACGGGGATATCCAGAGAGAGAAGGGCAAAGACGAGGAAAACACGATCGAGATGAGCGAGGACTTTGGGGGTGAGATGGAGGACGTGCCCGAGAATGATGAAGGCGACGAGAATGATGAAGTGGAAGAGGGGGAAGAAGACCCAGATGAACAGCTGGGTAAGCTGGATAGATCGGATCCAGCCGCAGTAGACGAGAAGCTGTGGGGAGACGAGGGTGGAGGTGACGATGGAAATGTCGACAACGAGGTGCGCAACGACAGGTCGCAGGGGGATCAACAGGAGGACTCGGGCGTCGTGGCGAAGGAACACAAGAAAGCCAAAGAAAAGAACGACGAAAAGAAAGCAGAAGACGCGAAGGAGGGACAACAGGACGAAAGAGATGACGAGAATACACCGGAGGAGATGGAACCACCCAATGCCTCTGGTGCCCCGATGGATCAGCACGTTCGAGACAGCGATACCCTCGACCTCCCCGATGACATGCACCTCGACGAGGTTGAGGACAGGCAGGACAAGCAGGACGACCATGAAGATGAGCTAGCAATGGAAGGTATCAGTGACGAAGAACATATGTCGAGTGATCAGATGGATGAAGATGCGAGCGAGGAACGGGAAAGAGACCACACTCCCAGCGACGATCCAAGATCCACAGAGCCTCAAGATATGGATCAGCAATCACCTCGGGCTGTCGACGAAAGCAACATAGACGAGGAAAGAAACGATCCTGACGAAGAAGCAAGCAAAAACGGCGCTGTCGCTCGACCCGACCTTGCCGCTGGTGATGGTGACGGTGGAATGCCCGAACCGCAACTGAATGACAATGCCCAAGAGGGACGACAAAGCTCGCCCTTCAACCAGGCCAAAATGGAGAATGATGGGGGCCAGGGTTTCACAGAGCCTGAGCTCGGAAAACAGCAGTATGTCTTTCCCTCGCTTGACGATTTTGATCACTCAGCTGGTGCTATGTCGGCTATTCCAGGTCTGGTGATGCTCTCGAAAACCGACCTCAACCTCAACCTATACCTTCCTCGGCATCCAATCAACAACCTCAGTCTTTAGACCCTGGCTCCGCCGCTGAAGGCACCCAACATGGTTCTTCCTATGCTCACCGACTACCTCCTGTTCCCTCTCCCACCCCTCTGCGATCCCTCGGGGATGCACTCAGAGAGGTCCAACAACGCCTCAATGAGATCCTTGAACCAGCCAACCAGCCTCAGTCCTTGCCGATTCCTGAACACAGAAACGCTGAGCAGCTCGAATATGCTCACCAGGAAGATGCACTGGGGGACGACGACATGCAGGCACTCGGCCCCGCGGACGAGGAGCAGGTTGCGAAATTGAGAGAACTCAAGTTGGTTGACGAGGAAAACAAAAAGAGAGATACAGACGCCATGGATATCGACGAGTACTCTTTAGATGCAAAACAGGAACTGAAGGAAGCGAAAGACGTCGCGATGGAGAGGTTGGAAGCTGAGAAAACGGCTGAGCGCCCCGCTCCCGACATTGAGAGTGCCGTTGTCCACACGGAACGAGATAGCGGCGCCATGAATGCCCAGTCTCATCGCCTTCCTGACCCCTCCGCACCCAAAGCCGAGGATGATGTGGAACCGGAACCAGAGACATCCTCCTCCCAGTTCGTTCTCACTGCGTTGACGGATCATACTTCAAACCCCACTCCCGCTTCTGCCTCACATCTCTGGACCCTCTATACGACGCTAACTGCATCCCTGTCTCTGGCTCTCTGTGAATCCCTCCGCCTCATCCTAGCTCCTACTCTCGCAACGCGTTTGAGAGGTGACTTCCGGAGCGGGAAAAAACTAAATATGAGAAGAGTCGTAGGATGGGTGGCGAGCGAGTATACCAAGGACAGAATTTGGATGCGAAGAGTAAAACCCAGCGGGCGGGAGTATCAAGTCCTCCTGGCCGTCGACGACTCTGCGTCCATGCGCAACAGCGGTGGCGATTCGAGTGGCTGTGGTGCAATCCACCTGGCGTACCAAACGGTCGCGTTGGTCGTTCAAGCGCTCGGAAAGCTCGAGGTTGGGGAGGTTGGGGTGGCGAGGTTCGGAGAGGGATGGGAGCTCATCCGCGGATTCGGCTCGGAGGCGATGGGCACGAAAGACTGGGGGTCCTCGCCGACCGAAGGAGGCCGAGTCCTGAACGCGTTCACGTTCTCGCAACCACGCACGGACGTCGCGACATTCCTCGAAGGTTCTCTGTCCGTGCTTGAAGCCGCGCGCGAGAATTCAGGTAGCACAAGCGGGAGGGAGCTCTGGCAGCTCGAGATCATCATCTCAGATGGTATCTGTCAGGATCATGAGAGGTTGAGGAGGATATTGAGGAAAGCAACTGGGATGAGGGTTTTGGTAGTTTTCATCGTCATCGATGCGCTCAACAATGCACCTTCCACTTCGAATCCATCCGACCCCGCAACCATCTCTTCCGCGTACGGCGGAAATCAGTCGTCTGTCCTGACACTCTCCCAAGTTTCCTACAAGCCTTCGCCGACCACCGGCCAGATGGAACTTACGATGGAACGTTACCTGGACTCTTTCCCTTTCGAATACTACGTCGTACTTCGAGATGTGGAGGCATTACCAAGGGTCCTGGCAGATACGCTGAGGGAGTTCTTCGAACGAGTAAATGAGGAATAAATAATGAGAGCAATTATCCGCAAACCCTCGCCTGTATTGATCTAGCTAGAATTCAAACAAAACATTACTCCCCTAGCCACTCACCCAGGGAGCGCGACAACCCATCACAAATCAACATACTGGTTCCAAAAGCCAATTGTCCCATTAGTCGGTGCTGCCCATGCTTCGATGTCAAGCAGCCGCATGATGAGGTTATAAAGCTCGACATTTGCGAACCCCGGTATGATGTAAGTACCATCAATTACAGAGTGCCAAGCAGAGGACTGGGTGTCCGATAAATGGAGCTTGGCACCATGCGAAAAGGGACCATGAGCGACGAATATCGCTTGCATAGTAGGTTCTTCGTTGTCATAACCGTGGTTCTTGGTCAATCGAGTAAGATCGGTGCAATTGGTAGGGAACAAGACAGCGTACACCAATGCTCATCCCGTCTTTGCCCATCTCCTTGCTTGTCAGGGCGTACCCGAGCTTTGGTACAACCCAGATGGGAGCGATCCGCTCGTTTTCAGAATAATGGTAATGTGGGGGCATGGATATTGCTTCTTCAAGGTGCTCTATACAAAATCAATGGGATTTTGCAGGACTTGAGGGATTACGACATAGGTACATACCGCCAGCATATGAATCTGTCGTATAAACTTGGAACTTGTCACTGAATTGTGGGTCACCATGTGCACGAATGAGCTTCTCCAGAACAACGCGTTCGTCTGTTCCTTCCGAGAAGCGAAGCCCAAAAGAGGGCCATCCATCATAGTGCGTGACATTATTCCATGTTTCGCCTGTGCGGTTGAAGGGTTAGCCAACCACAGAAAAACATGGTTGAGAGGAAGGAACATACCAAGTATGTCGTCTCCATCCAGGTAAATCCACTCGACCTCACTGGTATCGGCCATCCCGTGGTCACTAACAAATATTACATCTACTATATGAGAAAGGTTACGGGAAAGGAGCGAATTATGAAGATCTTGGGCGAAAACATCGATCTGCGCGAGCGTCTCCTACGAGCGTGATGGCCATGCGGTGAAGGTATGAGCATAGTAATAAACTCACATTCACAAGCGCAGACATAGGCCCAGTCGCATGCCCAGCTTGATCCAATGACGGTTCATATGCTATCATCCAATGAGCAACCGCCACATTCCACTACGAGGATCACTTACTCAGAATGAGCTCTGGTCTCTCCTCTACATCTTCCATGTCCACCCACGCAAGTATCTGATCCAACTTTGCCTGAAGAGGAACCTGATCGCGCCAAGGAATGAAATAAGTTGGAGAAGCTCCCGAGAGCGTAGTGGCTGGGCCCGGCCTATGGTGTGCGGGGATTATACATACGGATGCAAGAGAATGCATAAAGGGAGACACGCACCACATTTGATTCGCGGTCACAAGACCCGCGCGTTCAGCTGTCTCCCAAATCTATGTCATTGGTTCGTGAATGGGACTGCCGAAGGTGGCAACACAGCTTACTGGTTCGCCAAACCACCAACGGGGCTGCGACGTGGACTCGGCACGATTGTACCAGAACTCTGATTCCGTTACCGGGTCATAGAAGTTCTACCGGGTAATATTGTGAAAGACTGTGAGGAGACGGGCAGCTGGACGTACATTGGCAATGATGCCGTGCGATTCGGCATATAAACCAGTCCTGTAGGGTCGACGTTAGCTGATGGAGAAGAAATAACTAGGGTTGCATACAATAAGGCCCAGTGGTTCCTAGACGCCAAGCCTTTAGCCATGTGATGACTTGGTTTCGAATGGTACTTACGGAAATGTCAATGTCTAGCAGAGTAGCTCAGTAATGGCAAAAGACATGAGAGAATCAACTGACTGGAAAAATAGGTTGCATGTATTTTGCCCTTAATCCCTGTCTGCTGATATCTAATAAATGGGGGGTCAAACCACGATCGAGGTAACGTGCGCTGCCATCAAAATTTGAATATGAACTGGAGCGGTCATACTGAGCAACTTGCCTGAGGCCATCAATAGAAATGAGAATGACAGTCCTCTTGAATTCGTGTGTCCCGTTGAAGAACCGCGCGGTATCTCTTGCCGGCTGCCGGGATGTACGTGCACTAAGATATGCAGCTCCGCCGGCGAATAGCAGTGCGAGAGCCGAGAGGGAGGCCAATATCCTCCATGTGGAGAGTTTACTGGCCTTGGTCGGCTGGACAGCTGGGACTTGTTCGTCCTGCAAGAGCGGACGCTCCTCGTCGACGTTGGCAGACATAGTAACGTGGGAAGAGAACCGAGATAGAAACAGACACTATGTAACATGTGGCTGTGCATATAATATCTTACTCGGCGACGTGTCAACGGACATGCCTTTCCCTTCGCCCCTCGCGTCCATCCGCTCGCTAATCACATACATCAAAACATGGCTAATATATATGTTGCTCGACATAATCGCCACTGGACCCACGCCAAGGCATATCTCATTCGAAATGGATGGAAACAGAAGATATGCCAGGAAGTTGGGGAAGGAAGGGAGAGAAGGCCATCCAGACGGGTTCAAGAATCTGCTCTGGGTATGTATCCGTGGCAAACCAACGTCGTTGACAACTTCATGCGTCCCTGGCTAGGTCCTAGAACTTTGCTTACGTCTACACATACGTTGCGTGACCGTGTACGCGTTTGCAATCGAGAACTTCAACAGATCCAAAGAAGAGGTGGACACGATTATGAAGCTTGCCGAGGAGAGGCTCGTCGAAATTGCGGAGCGCGGGTAAGTTCATCTCTTATTCTCATCCACCGAGTTTCGTTTACCCGGCCATGACAAAGTGAGATCCTCGACAAGCATGGTGTGCGCTTGAACGTACTGGGGAGACGGGAGCTCCTCCCCCCGAGCGTGCAGGTAGCTATAGCAAAGGCCGAGGACATGACCCGGCACAACAATGCGTGCGTTTGATTGTTGCTCATATTCACGTCGCTCGTTTCTACAGCGGGATGACAGTGCAATCTTCAATGTTTGCGCACCCTACGCGTCGCAGGACGAGATCACGACGGCTGTCGAAACTGTCATTCAAGAAGCCCTCGACGCCGGTGATTTAGACGGCAGGTGAGTATGGTTGCACCGTCTTTCGGGACAGAACGGATTCGTTCCCTTCGATTTGCCTCATATTGATCTGACTGGATCATGTGGGTGAATACTGCTCAGCACGATTACCGAAGATTCCATTACCTCCCACCTATCCACTTCCCTTGCGGGCAGTCCTCCACTTGATGTCTTTGTACGCACGAGCGGGGTCAAACGGCTGAGTGGATTTCTGACATGGCAGGTGGGTTGGCTACGCGGGGCAACCGTAAAGATGTTTCCTCCTGTTTCCTCGACTTACCAACTGGGCAGTGCTGTGAGGACACGCAAATACACATGGTGGACACATATTGGCCAGACTTTGGGCTCTTTGACCTTGTACCTATACTGCTCGAGTACCAACGGAAGGTGTGGACAAAGGGATAGCTTATTAGCCTAGGCTGTGTACCGTGATAACATAGTATTACGTAACACACAGCTTCTCTTTGTACTGCGGGTCTCAGTTGCCGCTGTTGTGCAATACGCGGTCATGTCGATGTTGGACAAGTTTAAGCGGGGAGCTCAACGAGCGGGTGTGCAAGCCTCAGCCCTCGTCAAGGAGGGTTCTTCACGTGTCGCCTCTGGCTCGCGCGATTTCGTACAAGGCTTCTCCCTCCCCGGCGAGGCAGAGAAGGCAGCCAAGATTCTGGGCAGCTTCCTCAGTCAGTTCTCACCTCCCATCTCAAACGAGTATCTCACTCACTCGGTATCTGATACAGACGATCCCAATAACCCCGAGTCTGCGCTCAATTCCATCCCAAAAGTAGTCCTACAGCATGCACGAGGTACGTCTACTCCCCCGTCTGCTCACTTTCCACCCACCACCCCCCCAGGTCTCGCCGTCTTCCAAGTGATCAAAGCCGGTTTCATGTTCTCTGGAAAGGCTGGCTCCGGTCTCGTCATTGCCCGTCTCCCAGACGGTTCCTGGTCCGCCCCCTCATGTATCGCCACGGGCGGTCTCGGATGGGGCCTCCAAATTGGTGCCGACATCACCGACTTTGTGATCGTCCTCAACTCTGAAGACGCCGTTCGCGCCTTCTCCATGGGCGGGAACGTCACCATCGGTGGAAACGTGAGCGCCGCGGCGGGGCCTGTTGGGACCGGCGGAAGTGTCCAGGCAAGCTTGGCACATCCCGCAAGCATGTTTTCATACTCGAAGAGTAAAGGTCGGTTGTTGTGTTGTCTCGGCCGTTTTCGTGCAGGGTTACTGATTGATCCGTGGCAGGCCTCTTTGCTGGTGTCTCTCTGGAAGGTACCGTCTTGATCGAGCGCAAGGATGCGAATCGCGATTTCTATGGTTCTCCTGTGCCAGCCCGTGATATTCTCGGAGGGCGTGTTCCCCCGCCTGAGGTAGCCTCGAGACTCTATGAGATCATCGAAGCTGCCGAGGGTCTAGACGAGACAGGCGTCCCTGACGCCGCGTATTACCCGGGTACTATTGGCCAGCATATCCCGTCGCAAGGCCATCAGACTGTGTTTGATTCTGAGGCACACTAGGCGAGAGTTGACGTGGGGTATAGACGAAGGACGAAGGAAACGGCAATCGTGTTCACGATAATCATGTTTTTGTTTCTTGTTTGGATGCTGCCTTTCTATTTTTCGATGCAATGTGTTGTTCACTTGTTATATTGTGATATCCGGGATTAATCTTCCCTTGTTCATTCCAAGACTGAGCTGGTATCAAGATCCGTTCTTACGACAGGATCCGGCTACCCAAGCACCAAGTATAGTGCCATCAAGTCGGATCATTCGACTGTTGAGTGGCGCTCAGCGCCACACATCATTCAGGGTCTGAGCACCAGACGCCCCCGTGGTGAATGCATTGTTGGGATCCGCCTCCCATGTCACTTGTCCGTTGTGGATTCTGATGTACTTGTACTGGATCGGTGTATTTGCAGGTAAATTTACCGTTGCTAGGGGCGGCGCGGTGCTCAGATCAGTCATCGGTCCTGAACGAAACAAAAATATAGCGTACTGCTCCAGATGGGGTAGTTGGCAGAGGACAAGAGGATAGGGTTGGAAGTATCCCAGTTTGTGAGGGCGCTCACTGAGCCGGTGAGGTATATGTTCTCTGTTGCATCGCGAACGCTGTCAGTATTCCCCAGTGTGCAAGTGTCGAGCACGCACCTCCTGGAACGGTTGTGGCGTTGACGTTGAGCTCGACCGAGACGGTCGGGGCGCTACTCGTCAGGCATGAGCTCGAGACGAACAGACCGCTTGCACCCCAGCTCGCCGAGGCCTGTCCTCCGCGGGCGGCAAAGACTGACAGCGCAGATGCGTAACTCCACGTGAGGTCGATGGCGCTGAGAGGGGTGCCGTCGTTCCTGCTGAACTGCTCCGAGAGCGCACCACTGGAGGGGGTATATTGTGAGCCGATGGCTACGAACCCGTCTGCAAACGTCTGGATAGCACTGATCAGGGAAGTAAACGTGGACGAGGAAGATGTATAAGTGCCAGTGGTGAGCGAGGTGTCGAACTGCTGGAAGAAGCCGAGGGAGGTCGAGGTGACCGTAAGGGAGCCCTGGTTTTTCCAAACGATGAGCGCGTCGTAGAGCTGCTCTGCAACTGCGAATGTGGTCAGATACCATGGCTGAAGGTCATGTGAGACCACAAAGAGCGGCAAGGTTGGGGAGACCCACGTTGCCGCCTTGATAGACATCCTCGGGGTACCGACCGGTGGCGACGCCAGCGTTGGCAGGAATGCCAAAGTTGATGGAATAGATGTAGCGGAACGAGTCAACATAAGTCTTTAGGTTGGAGAGCGCTTGGTCGGAACAGGGTTGGAAAGAGATAGGATCGCAGCCTGCGTTGACGTCAAAAGTGTGTATGGAAGCAAGAACTGTATTCGCGTCGACGCCGGAGCGACCGCCTGCAGTGTTGGCGGACATGAAACCGGGAGACGGAGTCCAGTAAGACTATGATTGCAACGTTGATGAGATGGCCGACTAGGGGCTAAGCGGACAGACTTGCCTGGAGGAAACAGAGGATATTGTCGGCCTGGGTGGTGTAGAGACTCGCGGAGGATGTCTGGCCGATGGCAGTGGCCAACGATGCCCCCTGTCGGAGAGCACGATGCTGGACGGTGGTGGTAAAGAAGGACGACGAGTCGAGCTCTTCCCAAAGATCAAAGGTGGACTGGTTCCAGTTGTCGGCGACATAGTCGAGGTCGAGGCCGATGACAGGCCAGAGAGTGTTGGTGGCGTAGGAGGTGTTGCCGTTTGCGAGGAGCCAGTTGGCGTAGGTGATGAGGGCGGTGGACCGGAGGGCCGGGCCGTCGCGCTGGGGACGACCCCAGGAGCCGGTGAACGCGGTTTCGTTGATGTAGAACTTGGGTTCGCCGAGGCCGCCGGTGGAGACGGAACCGCTTGGGTTGGAGACCTGCTGTATGTTTGCCTCTGCCTGGACGAACATGTCGATGAGAGATGCGAGAGAGGTGTCTTGGCCGAGGGTGTACTGGTCGATGAGGGTCTTGAAGACGAGGGAGGCGTCGCGGGTCCATGTGTAGAGGTAGTTTGGGTTGGATGTGCTCGGGCTAGCTATGACGACGCCTGACTAGCAAGGAGGACGTTGGCACGGATGCCAGATCGAGAGAGCGCGCTTACATAGGCGCCAGAGGCCAGCGCGCCGGACGGGCCGATATTGGCCAAGACGCCCGCCTTGGCGATCGGAGACTCTGTGGCGACGTAGGTGTCGACGGTGGTGGACGCGGCGCTGTTGCCATGAACGGCGACGACGCAGAGGCCAGCGAGGAGGGCAGACAGGACGTGGCGCATGTCGAACGAGCGTTGGGGGTGGACTGGTGCCGGCAAATGCCGAGTTCTCTGAGGAGTGACCGCGTGACTGTGCGCTGGTCTGCTTGTACCATGTCCCGCCTTGTGCTCCTCCTCCTCCTCCTCCACCTCCACCTCTGCTCGGCCCACTCAAGTTCCCTCCTCCTCCTCCGCCAGTTCTCCCCGACATCCCCAGAGGGCTCCTGGCTCTGGGCATGGGTCTGGGGCATGGAGAGCTCCGTCTCCGTCGTCGATCGCTCTCCCCCGCTCACCTTCCACTCCCGCCCCGCCGCATTCGGACCCGAACTCGACCGCCCCCTCCTCGGTTATGTCCTCCCCCTCTCCTCCTTCACCTCGCCCTGTCCCCCCCTCGCCCCCCTTCCCCTCCTCGATGCCCCCAACTTAGCCTGTCCCCCCCTCTGTCCCATCGGCCCACATCGCCCCGATCCGAAAGAGCCCTGGGTCGCCCTCGTGCAGCGCGGCGACTGTCCCTTTGTCGAAAAGGAAGGTCCTTCTTACACTCGCCTTACCCCCTCTTGATCCGTCACATCAGGTCAGAGAGGCCCAGCGACTCGGTGCAGCAGCCGTCGTCGTAGGCGGCCAACACCCTGACCTCACTGGTCTTCCAGATACCCTCATCAATATGTACAGTAAAGGTCCCCTCTCTCCCACTCCCCCCCAGGATACCCTTTGACCACCCCCCCAGGCGATGCTTCTGACATTACCATCTCGTCTACCTATCTCACCTATTCAGACTACAACGATCTTATTCTCTTAATCGATGCTTCCACCACTCGTCATGCCGGCCTGAAAACCCTCTCCCTTCTCATCACAACTCAATATTCTACTTGGGAATGGTACTCGTAAGTGTCATCCCCTCCGGTCCAGATCACAGTCTTCAATCCTATCCAGTCCCATATTGACCTTCATCGTCATTCTGATACTCCCCTCTTGTCTCACTTTTGTCACCCTCCTCATCCACCGCGTCCGCATGGCACGTGCCGCTCAGCGCGATCGCGCCCCAGAGCATCTCGTCAAGCGCCTCCCTTGGAGAGTTTGGAATGGCACCGCTTGGGAAAAACACAAGGGCTCCATCCCTCATCCAGACCCGTCCTCTCTTTCCATCCCCCCGGACATAGAGGCCGCAGACCAGAGCGCCTCAACCCCCAGCGGCTCGCACGACCAACACCTCCCAACACCATGGTGCGAGACACAAGTCGAATGTGCAATATGTCTCTTCGAGTTTGCCAAGGGTGATCACGTTCGCGAGTTGCCATGCCACCACATCTTCCATCTCGACGAAGTCGACACCTGGTTGATCAATCGCAAGAAACTCGTACGTCTCCCCTACTGACAATCTCGCCTTGTTCATCATGTTCGCCATCCCAGTGTCCGGTCTGCAAAGCCGATGTCACCCAGCCCTGGCCGACCCAAAAGAGCACCTCTGCTCCCTCGGGTGCCGACACAAATCACCCATCATCACCCGTCTCCCCATCGCCACCTACCGAACGTACCCCACTGCTTCACGGCCGACACGACGATGTATCCCTGTCGACTGCATGACTCCCCTGTGCTTGTATTGTTGTACCATAGTCTGTGTGCTTTATTGGGGTCTTAGGAGCGGACAAGGTTCTTGACATTGGGGCATGTGCTACGTTCTTGCCTGTCTCACGCCGCTTTTTATCAGTTATATCGCGCGCGAATGATTAGGTTCGATCCCGGACGTTGTACGTGTGATCATGATACGCCCTGGGCACCGCATACCGAAACCGGTTGGTGGTGGCCGTCCATCATCTCCGAACTAACAATAAGTCAGACAAGGTTCACCACGCATCTCCAAGGTACGGATTCGGAGATTGGACATCCGAGCCTTGTGTTATTGTTATTGTTCACCACCATGCGTCCATCGAAATTACCGCTCTTCTGCATGCTCAGCTGATGGCAACCGGTTCGCTCCCAGAAATGTGTCTCGTTCTATTGTTTGTGCGTTATATTTAACAACACTGCTACCAATTGCCCTTGTTTTTACATCCAAGTACATGGTCGAATTTACTGAACCGAACCATAGATCCTGTCCGCGAATCAGCACTCGCATGAGTAAAGTTTACACTCTTTACTTCCGCCAAGGGTCGCCCCCTCCCCTGAACCTTACCAGTAAACCAACCCAGCTTTCAGTCATCTTCGTGAGCGAGGGTCTCATGGACATTCGGACCTAGACCGGTTTCGGATATAGTCATTGTCCTGTTCTTGAGCTTCGGGGCGCGTGAATGGTATGGAATCAACCGAGTCAGGCGGAAGAGACTTGCCTCTTGACCTATCGTTGCATCCGTCCTCTCCTTGTCTCACCGTGTTCGCTGTCTTGTTCTTGCGCTCCAACAAGGAGCAACGGTGGTTTAAACGTTCACGTGTTATTTCTTCCTCACAGACTCTATCACACTATCTCTGAAACGCATGGTGCCCATGGTGCCCATGGGGTATATTCTCGAAGATCAGGATTGCGCTGTACATAACGGTGAGCTTGCCCCACTTCGAGTTATTGCGAGCATGCTCTCATGGGCCTCCATTATGTGGCGCACAGGCTGCCATCAGGACCTGTCCGCGACCGGCCTCTATAACAAACGAGCTCTTTGCCGATATTATCAGGCAGGCAATTGTAGACGTGGCTCTAGTTGTCCCTTTGCACATCTTCCCGCCGCAGCACCGGTAGAAGGTCAGCGTCCCGGTCTACTCCAAGGTTTGTTGGGCTAGAGCTGATCCAGGTTAGCACCCGTCTTATCTCATCCAGGGCACAAAGCAGAACACATGTTTGGTGAGTCATGCACATGGTGTGCGCGGAACGTGGCACTCTGATTCCCTTTGACTGATAGCCTACAACGCCCTTCAAACCCCTGTCTATCGCTCCTTGGACACTCGAGCGCATCCAGTTTTCTTGTGGCAACCATACCTTCCCACTTTCCCCCTCCTTGATCCGCGGTACGGACTCGCGCATCAGGCGGAGACGGTCCCCGACTACCCGGACGACAAAAGTGACCCAGCTTCTGCCGAATCATCGTCCATGGCGACAAGCATGGACTACCAGCTCCGCATGACATCTGACCCAGTATGGTTGGATAGGCCGGAGTCGGGGGCCATCCGAGACATCGCCAGTCCATCTGGCGACTTCGGGATCAATCCGTCACCGGGCTGCAGTTATCCGGTTCTTCCCGCCATCAAGACTAAGTACCTGGCGGGACGGGCATACGCAACGTCAGGGCAGTATCCTAATCAGAGCCCGATGGTAGCACTCCCGCCTCCGTTTTCCCTCCCATGGCAGGATGGTATGAAGAAGAAACCACTCGCGTATAAGAGTATGTTTCTTCTTTCAAGACCGTTATCTTTTGACATGATCTATGCATCTGTAGCGAAGCCGTGTAAATACTACGCGACAAACGGTAAATGTTCAAGCGGGGAAAGCTGCACATTGTAAGCACCGAATTTTTTCCTCCCTTTACCCCCGTTCCCGATCCAATGCGCACGCACCTCAGTATCCACGACCCAGAGTCGAAAGGAAGTGTGGATAAATCACCTGCAGAACCAACTCCTCCAGCCAATGCAAAACTTCCTTCAAAGCCACATAACAAATATGATGACTGTCGAGCGAGAGGTTTTTATCCGATAACGTGGCGTGTGATTGGGGGTGGCGTGATGATGGGAGGACAAAGTGAGCTTCGCACGGGAACGGACCCAAACACATCCTGAATGATGCCCAGGACAAATATGTCCAGCGTTTTCTGCTGGTCACTGTAAGCATGGGAACGACTGCAGACTCGCACACGAGACGGAACTCCAAACCGACCGTGAGTACCTTGGCATTTTTTTTAAATCTCATAACCTGACGATGCTCGCCTTTCAGAGGTCGGTTTTATCGACCTCAAAAGTGAAACTGTTCAAATGACGGAAGGATCATCACAACAATCTGCAAAGGACACGACACCGAAGCGCTCGCAAAGACGCAAGTCTATCCGAGTGCCGTTCCCAGAGATACAGCAACGAGAAAAAAATTCGCCGATAACGCCGTCGCATCCACAGAGACTCCTCATACCTGCTCCCGAGGGAACAGAGTCGGCGAGAAAGAAGGGCGACGAAGTGGTAACACCTCGTGCTCGAGACGTGCCGGCATCGCCGGTGCACAGACGGACGCAGTCGCTGTCTATGGTCCTCACCTCACCACCATCGGATACGACGCACTCCAGTGTGCGTTGCTCACACATTTGCCCTGATTGGATGCAAACCTAACCGGATGATACAGTATGCAGCAGAACTTTAGACTCTTCGTGCAGCACTTTTAACCGTCGCGGAATCCCGGTAGTTTGTTTTTATGACTTTTATCGAGACCAGGTATGGCATTAGATAACGAGGAGCACAACCCACATTTCAACCTGTTTGTGCTGTCTCTCACCCTGTATGAAAAAGCATTTTATTTCATGAATTGTCATTGAAGAGACTACATTTTGGATTGATCAATGAGCCAACCCACTTCATTGCACTCGATCCGGGTAGCGCGACAGCTTTGTCCAAGGCTCGCCCTGATTCCCCTCTGGGAATAAAAGACCTTTCCCATCGCAGGCACTATCTGTGCCTGGCCCCACTGACAGGCGCCCCTGGCGCAACCCAACCACGCGACAGACATTCCACCCAGCATGATAAAATAGGCGTGTCTTCGCCCAGTAGCTTCCTCGATACGTAGCAGGTACGGCCCATCGGGTGTCGGGCCCTTGGCCGCGAGGTTGGGGGGCGTTCGCTCTCACAACGGAGTCAATGTCCGTCACGCCGGCGGTACGGAAGCCATTGAGATGGGTCCGACGCGTTTGTTCCTGGCACGTTGACGTTCGCCGGTCACCGGTCACCTGTCCTCTAGTGAATTCTCAAAGGTTCGGGTTGTCCCTGGAGACCTGCGGTGTAGGGAAGCGTCACCCGGCGGTCGGCGGCACGCGTAGGGTTTGATTTCGATCATTAGCCAACGCGTAAGAGCACGTTCTATCAATGCGTCCAATGTATGCCCGAGAATGAGCGTACCCACACAATGAAGGTGAGACGAAAACAGGCAGTATACTATCGGACAGTCTTCAGCCCCTCTACGGATGCGATGACGTTAGATCTCTTGCAACATGCAATTACGTACATCTGCAGCAAGTCCATGTAGCCAGCTACGAGTCGAGTTTGCTCGTGGTATATAATGGTATAAGATAAATGCGCCGGGAGTTCACTAGGCCCACATACAGGTCCTTCTCGGCAGGCGGTTAGCAGTAGTGCTCATCCCTCGAAATCCAGCCTGGACCCGCGCATGGGCTTCATCACCAAGTTCGCAGTGCTTCCCGAGTCCTGTAACCGTGCATATGATGCGACGTCTGGTCCACCGGATGCAAGACCTGAGTGTTGCTTCGCCGCCTGTTTCTTGGCCAGGCGTTTGCGCCTAAAACAGCAGCGCCAGACGATGTAACTAACAAGGAGGATGACGAAGAGAAGACATCCGGCAAGGATGTAGGGCCAGTGACTGAGCACTTTTTCTTCGTACTGAGCCTTCTGCTCGCTTGCACTCTCGGGGGAGTGCTGCCCCTGTGACGTGGGTAAGAGGGTATATTGAGGCGAGTTGATCAGGTTTTGGCCACTCAGCCGGACTTGGATGAAATCATTGATCGCGGTGGTCTCGTCGGTGAGGGAAAGGAATTGGACGTAAGGATCTTCTGAGCTTGTGCCACCCTTGACTAGATTACCAAAGTTGATCAGTATATACGTGTTCCGCACTGGAAAACAATGGTCAGCCAGAGATAAATCATCAATCCGATAAATTATCCTACGAAATGCCATGCCAAGAATCATGTCGTATTCTCCAAGTAAACTAAAAGCTGAGCTGATGGGTTGGAACTATTGGCAAGTTAGGTGTGAACAGGGTCTCTCTTGTCAAATGACTCACAGTCCCAAGGCAAGCAGGGTTTCCGTTCGAAAACGTCACACCGAAATCACTGGAAGATACGTCCAGTGGATGCACCGGATATGAGGTACCACCAAAGTTGAACGTTAGGTTGATCAACTGTTGACAAGGCACGAGCCATGCCTGATTTGATGTCGACCATTCTGCACCCTGCACGCGCCCATAGATAGCGTCGGACACCGAACGGGGTACCTGGGGTAGCGTGAATCCGGAATCCAAAACAGCAACCAGTTGGCCGCTAGGTGCTTTGGGCACGATCGATGAGTATTGGATTGGCTGTCCGTCAGGGCCAATGATGCCATCATCCTTGTCTGTCAACACCTGCCAGTGCTGGTCCTTGTCTGTAAGCTGGTACACTTTCTCTACAGGAAGCTGTGGCTGATTCGTTATGTTTTCGAAGCCCGGGACGATGGATGATATCGTAAATTGGCTAGATATCTGGTTATCTGGATCACCGTGACGGCTAAGCATCAAGGTAATGTAATTGCTCGATGAAGAATTCTGTTGAAATATTTGGTTGAGGGCATTGTTCCCCGAGTCTCCGCTGAGCTTCCCATAGATTGAAGAACCAGAGTTCGGGCCGAGCCCAATAAGACCGTCGTAGCCTTCGGTATCGATGTTAGTAGAGAAGGATGATGTATTCGTGACGAGGACTGTGTTGGGGAAATAAGCCGGAATAAAGCGACGAAAAAAGTGCGTAGACTGACGGAATGCCTGGTCTTGGACAGTGTAGCCGTCAAATTCAAATGGAGCAGTATAGATGTCACCTTTGCCGGGGAGTAAGGACGGGTCTGAGAGGTGGGAGAAACGACGTACCAGCGGCATTGCCGACAGCATAGGACAGTGTCAGGGACTTCCCAGTATCCTGAGCACCAGGAACAGAACCGGTCACCCATAAATCGGAGCTATTGGCACGTGAAGGTTGAGCAAGACGAGGGAAGAAAGGAGCATACCTTCCAGTATCCAACATGACAGATATCTGTCGACCACCAAGGGTGATATTGGAGTAGTAAAAAGCATTCTGTGTGTTCCCAACGGGTATCACGCCGCCGGTGGACTGCCGGGGGTGACGCTGATAACCTGAGTACGGGGATGAAGATGTGCGGACAGAGACTGGTATGGACACAGCGAAAGCAGAGAGGGGAGAGATAGAGAGAAGAAATGAGTGGACGAATGATAAAGAGCGCATCGAGGAGGGAATCAACCCCGTCAGTAGTGGTGAACGACAAGCAGCACTTTGGCGAGCTCGCCCACGCTCAATTTCACCTGTCCTTCGCCAACAATGTCCACCAACTTGCACAACAATACACGGACTTCCTACCGGTTTCACGACGTCTGCAGACGTTTTCAAGCGAGCACATTGGTACCCAAGAGATCGTAAACACGAACCGACCCCGCGCTATTCAATGAGCACTAGACACTGATCTCCACGTTTTTTCTGTCCTTTCTTCCATCGCGTACGACGTTCTCTTCATTTTGGACCTCTTGCTGCGGCCACACAATCCCCAGTCGACTCGAGTCCAACCTGACACTCGTCTGATCTCAAGCGGAAGACTTCTATGACGGGGACCAAACTGCTCTCGAAATCTGGCCAGAATGGGGCACCCTCCTCCGTCACGATCATGGTCGACACTGGAAGGTACATGGCATTCCATCGTCACAAGTCATTCGCATAATTGACTTTAATGTCCTCGGTCAATTAGCTTCGATCTTTAGGTATCCCTGCCCCGAACACCATTAAACCAGTGCATATCCCATGCATCAGGCTCTGCTTCAGATGACTGCACTCCTCAGCCTCATCTTATCGAGGATGTTCAATAAATGCTAGGTGATGTCGTGCCCGGTACCTTGATTTTTTATCCCACAGTTCTTTAGTGGATCTAATTTATATTGTTTTATCACCATTAGCTTGAGGTTGGAATGCCATAGGAAAACATAGCTGCCGATGCTGATGGTTTGATTGGGTTGGGCTCAGTCTTGGATCAAGTGCCGAAGTTCCGGGAGGCTTGGCTACAGCCAACTTACCTCGTGACAGGATATTTACCCTCCAATCTTGTCTCTGACTGCCGTTCTTTGGCGTTCGGATGATCCACCCAGTGGGACCTTATCCAGGAGGTCTCCCCGCCGAAGAGGCTTAACGGGTTACCAAGACGAACTTCAGGACCTGGGTTATAGGTGTGCAAATACAGAATACGACTGTTAGTTTTGACACTGGTTCACGCTTCCTTGGGTTCCTTCATTAGTACTTACTGCGGTATACTTAGATAAACACCGATCGCGTACTGCGCTGCTCAGGCGTTACATGACAAGCAAAATTTCTGATGGTGCCCTTGCAAGCATTTTTGGCCTGGAAAGATCGGCCCTCCCATGGGATCAAGTGGTTAGCTTTCAAGGATGTCGAATTTCTTGCTTTAACTCTCGACTTGTAGCCGATTCCAGCTACACCCGCTGGAGAACACTCTTCGTTATGATTTTGGGAATAGCATACACGCTGATTAACTTTGGTAACTTGGTGAACGCGGACACCCTGTCAACGGACACAACTTACATTCAGCTCCTTCCAATCACAAATGCGACTCGAGTGGCATGGGACTTTGCAAGGGTCCGTAATAGCACTGGGAGCGCCGCAGGAGGAGAGGTTGAGGACTATTCAGTTCAAGTAGCTCCTCGTGCTCCAATTTCAAGACCTCGGGTGGCACTATGGCCGATCGGCCTCGTTGCTCCATTATCCTTTTCATTCGCGCCACCGGCTTGCCGCCACCGCTGCATCAAGAACGTTTCGGCATTTGGGATTGTCCGAGTAGCAAACCCATAGGCTACCAATTAGTCTATGCACCTTCACTGCAAGCTGCGCACGAGACGTACATGGGGTCCCCCGGATATACCTTCCTGCACACCCCCAAATGCAGGGTGGCATGGGGCGCATGGCACCAAAGGCTCCTGGGATAATTTTCTACATTTTTGTGGATCGCGCCTGTCAGGTTACTTGCCTTGCTCATTTCCTTGCCCTACTGCCATCGCTCTAATTGAATATCCACCTTCACCAGGATTTACTACTGTCGGGACACCCTGATTCGCATCTGAACGACCGTTATTTAAGGGCCATAATGTTCAGCCTCCCTAACGGGAGCGTGCAGTGCACCGCATGTAAGCTTCTCGAGGTAAGAAGTCAGGCCTTCTGCTGTACATACTGCCTCATCGTCGTAGCTGCAAGTAAAATCCTCACGACCTTCCACTGTTATGTGTGCCGCGCCATTTACCTCAGAACTGAATGCCTTCTGAAATCGGGGTGTTCCCTGGTCTTGCCGAAACCTGACGGCAACCACAAACGAAATTTCTCCCTCACCAACTCTACCAGTTTTCGTTCTGCCACGCCTCCTCGTTTGCAAGCCCGAAGGGTGCCTTGGCGGCGGTGGCCTTATCAACCCAGGCGCAGTACACCACAGGCGTTCCCGTGGTCGTCGAGGTTCAACTGTAGCATTAACTGTAGTGGGTAAAATTTGGTCTTCGAGTGCTCAATGTGCATCACCATCTCCCCGACGCAAAAGCGTTCCCGAGCGAGGCTAACCCTGGCACGGAACAGTGCAATATTGTTTCCGGAATCGTAGATGTGGTTGCCCCCCGTCCCCACCAATCGATCCCGAGATCGCCACGTACGAGATAGTTTGCTTTCCTTGTCGAAGAGGTGGAATTTTCCGTCGTCCATGTCCTGTGGACCATCTTGACTCCTGGGGCAAAGCGGAGAAGAGTGATATTATTGCGTGAACCTGCCTCTGAAAACCACAGAATGTCGGAAAGAACGCGGGGAAGTAGTCAGATTCGTGACCTTGCGCGTTGCAGTGTCCAACACATCATCACTTTTACCTGTTTGTAAACTCACGTTTGTCGAACTCGATGTTCCTGGACGTAGTGGTCGCAGTGTCCCCCTGCGTAGCTTGCTAGCTTGTGAAATGATAATTATCATAGAAGAACGGTAGTTTGGTGGGATCTGCCTTCTTGTACGTCTGACGTGGGCCGTCGATTCATCAGTAGAAGGGGAGACACATGCAATGTAATGTACGCATCGCCTTTGCAGAAATACCCGTGGTCAACAACCGTCATGTCGACCTCGGTCGCGCCAGTCTACCGACATAAACTACTTGACACGCCGCATCTTTACATCTCCTGTTTTTCCGATGCCTTTCGATGCAGAATCTGTACCGCTTAGTTCCGGGCTTAGCTTGATGGCCCGCTTCGAAGTGGGTGGTGAGTAGGTTGTCGGATCGTAGTGGTCGCCAATCGCCGGTGCATCGCCTCCCCTTCTGGGCGACATAGAACCACAGTGTCGTATTCCTTAATCTCGACCTTGGTCTAACTCAGTAGGACGGCCGACACGTTTGACGAGATGAGACGGTCGAAGGGCCCACCTGAGCTAGAGGTGGGTCCTGTCGAGATAACGAGGCGCATGGCTTGGGCGCTTAGTCACCGGACGTGCCCGACGGCCCGACATACAATGATGCTGTGAAGGATGGGGATCAGGGAAACGGAGAGTAGTGGGATAAGAGTGGTATAAATGGAGAAAAACGCGTTGAACATCGGGCCATAGGGTCCAAACCATCAATTGAACACCAACGACGCAATCCACAGTCCACAGCTCCGCAGGCCTGCATGAACACCACCTACTCAATGAGTCGGAGAGTCCGTCATATTAACCACGAGGTGATCGTCTTCAGCAGAATCCTCGTCATCTCCCCAACGCCGCAGCGTGAACACGTCCCCTCCACCCTCTTCCCGTAAAATGCTGTATACATTTCCCCGTGAGGAATGCCCGTGATGATCGGTCGGGACTACTTACTGATCAAACAAAGATATCACTTCTTCATCACTTGCTTCATCAATTTCCTCATGCAATGTTGGATGTGGCCCCAATAAGAGTGTCCTCAGGAAGCGAGTGGAGTCGTGAGGACCTTGGTCTCCTAACCCTCTTGTCTCGGGTGGCGTTTCCGAAAGTTGAGGGACGACTGGCGAAGAGCGTGTCGGGCTGTGCAAAAACACATGGCGTTCGATGCCAGACGTGACAATATGGAGAAGCGATGAGTGCATTGCAACAGCATTCACGATGGATCTATGCCCTAAGAACACGGAAAATGAGATCACGCATGCATGCAGAGCTCTTTCTAAATATTTAGACCAACCATTTAGTCGGCAGTGTGGTGTATCTATTGAAACTGGGATGTACCGTGTTGCCCATTGGCTTTCGGAGTAGGCTGGGGTCCGCCAAATGAAGTAATATCACATTTAAGGTGTTAATGAACTCACCGCAGACACCAGCCCACTCATGTGACACCCATTCGTCCGCATCAACCTCCTGCCTCAGTCCCGAGAGTGTGCTGAGTTCCGGTATCTTCCAGACGTAGCCCCTAAAGTCATCAGACCCTGCTCCATAAAAAACATCTTCATTGATGCCGGGTCCACCGAACGCTCCTGCCTAGTTACGTCAGGGATTAGGGGAAACTAGCTCATCAAACTCACCTTCATAGTGCATGAATTAGAGTACGTTCTTTCTCCGAAACTGACAGGTGACCCGTCGGGGTTGTTCTTGCCGGTCAGGACAGCAACAGGGTGAGGGTCCGAAATGGCATAAATGGTCGGAAACCAATGCTATGCTAGTGCTCAGAGGAGGGTCATTCGACTTTTGAGACGAGGACTCACGAGCATCGTCACAGCCAACCGGCTCCCTAAATGCAAGTTCAGTGACGCACTCATGAGTGGTGCAATAGGTGCGGACCATCGCGATCAAAGACGATGCTACTACTCTCTGGATTGCTCAGGTAGCTCAAGGACCGTTTTGATAGCTTCGTGTTGTACTTGGAAGATGATCTAGCCGATGACCGGCGGTAATAGGCGGTAACACTCACATTTTGCACAATCCCCTCGTTGGACCTGTTAGATAACGGGCCAAATGCCATCCGGGTATCGCGAAGACATACTTGTCCATGGGAGTCACTGGTGGCGAAGATGTGCTCTATGATAGGATGCGTTTGAACGCCTGTAAACTCCGTCGGGTGTTGAAGGATTCCCTGCGCAGGGGACAGCCTCCTATCAACACGCGCATCATGCAGGATGATCTTGCCGTCTTCGCTAGCATCATGGGAGTGATCAGAAAACCAGGGGAATTCAAATTCATGAACTTGGAACGTCATGGGACCTACCTCGCGCTGAGGAACACTTCGTCTTGGTAAGGATGCGCGCTCACGCTCCGCACGCTGTCCTATATGCGTCATAATTCGAGTGACATGGCTGATAGAAGCATGCTTTTGTACTCACTTACATCATGGCGTCGATAAACATCCTGAGTAGGCCGAGTTCCTTGATTGGAACCAACCGCTAGTCTTGATACGTCAAACCTTAGGATAAGATTGTCTGCGCCGCCGCTAAGAATATTTGGGAACCAAATCCCAGGGGTGAAAGATGAGTTATTTGCGGACCTTATAAGATACTGGTTGGTTGCAGAGAAGTCGAGAGATAGCACATTGCCCTACAAAGTGTCATCGCCTTCGTTGAATAGCTCAGGTATCTCCGAGGAGATGAATACTGACGGCTGGCCCCGAGTAAGTTTGGGACGGACATCGCAGGTCGTCTTGGTCAAAATCCCAAAGTTGGACGCGAAAATCTTGGCAGAGTGCATGCGTATGGTCAGTTTGCGATGGTACGGGTCAATGGATTTACCGTCCCCGGCACTGGCCAGCCATCTTCCGCCATTCCGAGAGAAGGAAAGGCTGTTCACGCAAGACTTGTGCGCTGTCAATTTCCTGCCCGTTCACGATACTTGGGTTGCCGTCACGGAGCCGACATAAATTGATGGGCATACCTGGAGAACGGAAAGCCATCGGCGCACATTCTCAGCAACACATTCCTTCTCGTTCGCTCGATGCCATTCGAGGTTAGATTGTCCATCTGGACTAAACGCGACCTACGAAGGTGCATGTGGGCCATGTATGAAGGGCTACTCGGTCCATCGAAGTCGGAGCTCAAGTGACCAGCACGTCCGTGGTCGCAGTAAGTTGACCCTGAGTCTTGTCGCATGTTTCTGTGGTCGTGATGACCGTTCGCGAGAAAACCCGCACAAGGACACCACCCTGACAAAGATACAATCCTGCATTCATACAAGTCTCAAAGCGAACGAGAGTGATGGGTAGATACACGGAATATTAAGACTACATAAAATACGTCCTCAAGATGCCTGATCCCTATATACGTGACGCATCTATGCGAAAGAAACACACCTGGACATGGTCGATCTAAAAACTAATTCTATGGCAAAGAGAGGAGATTAAAAAGTTCTTGCACGAGTAGACAAAAGGATGAATGGAAATGGCAGGGAATGGACAATAGGATATCATGTTTCGACAGAATGATGGGAGAAAACATAGTTAAGACATGAGGTAAAGGCCGGACTAATTGATTGGACATATGCATGAGTGGTCACCGAGTAGCGCGTGTAGCAGCCTCGAATTCCCGGAAGCCTGGAAGTTCGACTTTGCATGCGTTCTTCTCTCGTGTGCCCTCGTCGTCCGAACCGTTTGCCTCCTTGCCGTAGCCTGTCGGGCCCTTGAGAGACGTCGAATTGAACTTCAGGGGTGGTAACGTGATAGGTGGTGAACCCGAGCGGGAAACGGGAACTGAAGCCGATGAAAACGTATTCGAATTTGTACTTGCACCTGGTGAACCGTTTGGTTCCGCAGCTTTGGTGGATGGCCACGACGTGTTACGAGGAGGACCTGACGGATTGATGGGGGTCATACCGAATGCGAGGCGAACCGAGTGAGCAAGATGATGACCGTTAGAAGGGGCTGCTCCATTGTTGCTGACACTGTGGGAAGGTGAAGCGGGCCGTGAGCTTGACGGGCTCTGTGTCATTCGCGCGGGCTCAAATGTCGGGCGCACCGAGTACCCACCACCTTGTAGGGGATATGTGGAGCTCCCGGGACTGCTACCACTGCTACTGCTAGGCCCGCTCGATAGCTGCGGCGTTGGTAGGGAGTAGACGCTGCGGTCGGCGGCTTGTGCAGCAAGCGACAGCTGGCCCGGATAGGTATGTACGTGGGGCAACGTGGTCATCTGCGAAATCTCGCCCGAACTCCTGTTGCGTGATGTGGGACCAAATGCACCTTTTGAACCTGGCGAGCATCCGACAACGCTAGATCCTCTGGGGCGTTGACGAAGACCGTGACCCTCTATCGGGCTAACTGGCGCATCGCTTTGCATGTGCCCATGTGTAGGTGGCAATAATATAGGCGACGGCGCTCGCGAAGGATTGGTCGAGTGAAGGTTAAGCGTCCGAAGTGGCCCAAGGAACGGGCTTGCGGAGGGCGTAAATGTGAACTCGGGCTTGACAGTCGACATCCCTTGTGGCGAGACCTCGGCAGGGGCGCCGAGAGCTGGGTATGATGCACGAGAACGTGCGAATGGTGCATGTGATGAGTGCTGTGCATGATGGGGTGGGATGGAATCCGAGTCGGAGCTCAGGGGTGAGGGAGAATCTTCGTGAGTAGCGAGGTGGTGGCATACCGGGGGATAGGGTGGATGTAATGGATGAGGGGGCATGCCAGGGCCAAGGGTTGTTATTCGACCATTCGCTGTCTCCGCGACAGCGGCAGAACGCGAAGAGTCCGACGTTGGACGGACATCCTGCACCATCGGCGTCATTTGCCAGGAAGGTCCACTGATTTTCCTCTTCGCTGAATTGAACTTGTCCAAACTCTTGCCTGCATCTTCTTTGGTTGGCCAGTCCCTTGTGCCCGGATGACCAGCGTCATTGGTTGGGCCTTTCAGGGGCAGGGTGCTGTGGAATGGCGTTGAAACTGGACTTGTGGTAGCGCTTTTGCTGGAGCGGCCGTGGAAGTAGATGACTTCTGTGCTGCGGGCTTCATATTCGGCACGACGGAGCGCCTCTGCATGTCGGGCTTCATATTCGGCACGTCTTAGGGCTTCTTCGCGCTCAAGGGCATAAAGTTCGTCCATTGCTACGCTAGAGAGAGTGGAAAATGCCGAAGGATTTGCAGGCGGTAGCTGAGTATGTGATCGCCGAGGGTGGTGGGATACTTCATATGTCCCGATAGCGGTGGGTCGGGCGTAGGACCCTCCCTGTTGGGTTAGGCGATTAGTAACCTTATGTAAGATATGGGGAGCCAACAATGGGGAGATTGGGAACCGAGGGTCGCGTACCTCATCGTCGCTGTTCGTTCGACTTCTCGCTTTCTTCTTCACTCTGATGGTCGATGCTTCTTGGATACGACCATTATTTCGGCCGAGGGAATGGAGACTGATACTAGGCTCAGGATCATCGGGGTTACTGTTTTCAGATTTAGTCTTGGGCTTGCCCTTGGCGACATGGGTGGAGGCGACGGTGGAGCTGTGGTCGTTGTTGTGTATGCGGGAGTGTCGAGTGAGTTCGTCTGAGCGGGAGAAGCGCTTCTCGCAGGACGGGTAGGTGCAAACAAAAGGCTTCTCGCCTGTATGCGTACGGATGTGACGGGTCTGAGGAAAGGTGATCGGAGATCAGAACAGAGTGGGGCCAGACAAAAGGCACGAACCTGGTGTTCGAGTCTACTGAAGGCACGACCACAGAGGGGGTAGGGACACTTGTAAGGACGTGGGGTGGCCTTGTCCTGCGTTGTGGGAGGGGGCACAGGTGGCTCCATGGAAATGAGAGCTGGGAAGGGAGAGGAAAAAGAGAGCGGGGGGGACTGAAGAGGAGAGATATAAGTACACATGAGCGGGGGACCCTGAGGGGGGAAGGAGAACACACGGTGATGTAAGGGAGGAGGAGAAAGTGCGATATGTTCTAGAGGCGGAGTCTGGCAGATTTATCAAAGGAGAGAAAGAGCATTCGACCGGTTGTGGAAAGAGAATCGAAGACAGAGGAAGACGGGGTGTGTGATATTACGGCGTGCTTGTCAGTATGAGATAGGAATCTATAGACGTCAAGGGGGGGCGGAGAGTTATGAAGAAGCAGAGGGTTGCGAAGGGATAAAGTCCGGGGTAAGGCCGGACTCAGTTAATTGAGGAATAGTTCGGGACGACGGGGGGAGAGGAAAAGGGACAACTTGTAGGACACGTTGCGTTGGGAAGCGGCGACAAGGATGTCGTAAAAGGGCTGGGCGAGTTGGACGACACGCTCGGGGACCTCTTACACGTGAATGGGGCGGGGTGACAATGCGAACGTGGGGAACACGGCAGAGAGCACTTGCACGACCGCGGGTCGTCTTCGGCGTGGGCTCGGTTTGGTGGGCTGTGTGCGGGGCGTGGCCGCAGGGCGGATTGTCGTCGTCAAGGCGGGCGGGCGGCGTCGTCCCCACTGATGGGCGATGGTTTCGAGGGGAGAGTCGTGCGCGCTTTCTGCATCTACACGGCTCCGCGTCCGAATCGGTCCGAGATTGGGAATTGCCGAACAACAAAAATAAATGTTTTTATTATATAATTTGTGTTTGCACCTCCTGGAAAATATACCCCGCATTGCAGAGTGCCTTATCTTGGGCCCATCTAGATTACCCCGCCTGGAACCCTCCGTGGCGTCCGTCGCCTGCCTGTCCGAAAATCGATATTCAATGCTGTCATGTACCCATGCGGGCCAGCCAGCCAAGGCGTCAGCAGGCGCCAACATGATGCAACCATACCTCCACCGGCCTGCTGATGGGGACGGGGATCGTGCAGCGGCCGTGCATGACGATCAACACGCATCCCTGACGTTGTAGCTGCCCGAACCTGACTCCCCTAGCCGGCTGGTCATATTTAACGCCGTTCATTCCCTGGGAACGACAGTACTCTCGAGACCGGACCCTTCCCCGAGTCAACCCAGCTCTGGAACGGCCGCGAGTCTGCTCGGGCACGGACCGTGTATCTTATCGTGTACACGGCAGATTCGCAGGTGATAGCGCCATCTGATACGGCTGATAGGACAGATGCATCACCCCGAAATGGTCAGCGTTTCACGGCGCTCTGACGCTTATCCGCCGCAATATCTGCTTCCGTAGTCTCGACCCTGGGCCTGCTGTGGTATGTGCTCAGATCCCGGATAAGCCGATGCGTAGGTAATTCGACGCGGCTTCCCCGCTTAATCTGCCTCGTTGCCAGCGCCCATCGCGGTTTGCGCGTAAGCTTACCACGCTCGGCAGTCACTACACGCATACCATCCCCGCCCGGCAGCCATGACAGCCCAGTGAACCCCGCCCGTCCTTCTCGCGCTAATCTTTGCACAGTCCCCAGCGCCATAAAGATCAAGCCCTGCCACCAGGCAGGACGACCTGAATCTGCATGGCAGTGCCATACGCGGCCCGCGGCGAATCCCGGAACAGAAACAGCACCCAGCTGTGTCACCGAGCACCGCGCACAGGATCTTCTTCCCCAAGACAAATTGTGGACGCTCGTGGGGTACTGGAACGAGAAAAACGAGCCCCACCCGTCACCCGCAGTATATTTGAAATCCACACGAGCACAAAAACACCATGTATAATGCGTATTATTAGCCACGGGATCAAAGGGGGACCGCAACAGGTGGATACTGGTCACCCCACAGGCTCTATGTACAGCATGCCGCTTTCTAACGGTCATAGCCAGCAAGATCCGCGGAGTGCTAGTTACCGGTAAGATCAATCTCACATGCTGTACTACCTCCGCAGCCGGATGACTCGAAATCTCGCGACCTGCTTCCATTCCATATACCTCAGTTAAGCACATGCTTGCGAGGCACACATTTATGGCCCCCCCTAGAATATAGCCAAGCCGTGCACTAAAATAACGACGACTCCACACCAGGAACGCAAACAGGAGATAATGGAGCATTGACAAAGAGTACACCAGCTTGGGAAAGAGGCGCCCCGAGTACCATAGAGTACCATAGTCAATCTAATGATCACCTCAGAGATGGTATCTCAATCACCACCCATCACCCTCGCGCACCGTGGCGTATCTACATGCGCCATCTTGCTCTGTTGTTCTTTATGCCGCGGGCCGGAAGGGCCGATCCACTGTGGTGTGGCATCCACCCCACCGCTCCCTTGTTCTCTGGTGAACAGCACGTCAACGATAGGGTATGTCACCATTAGCTATCACACGCGTTCAATAGGGCCGCTGTTGGGATGAATGGAAGAACCTTTTGTCATTTCGCCACCCTGAGCATGGAACAGGACATCCGTTTAACCGTACATGTGCACCCGATAATCAATCTTCCACCACGCGCGGACGCAACGTTGCAGCTCTCATGCGAACAAACCCCACTGGCTCGAACTCATTGCAATGGGGCGATTGTACAGCACATTTATTGGACAACATTCCTAGGCGCGCTTTGGAGCAACATGTGCCTTCCTGAGTTTCAGAGTTAAGGTTCGATGGTTTGTCTTGTTCCATTGCCTCAGTCACCCTTCGTGCTTATCTCCCAACTGAGTCCTGATCTCATCCAGCCAGTGGCTGAAAACGGAAACCATTTGGAGCTCGGAAATGAATGTTTGGACCCTTACGTGCTCTTACTCCAAATATTTTCTGCTAGATATTGGTGAATGTGTGATGAGCTGCGAAGCAAGCTATAAGGTCAAGGGCGGGAAGCTGGTACACAAGTCGATGCACACCGATATGACGTTACAACAAATACCGAAATAAAATACTTCGGGTGAATGCCAAGGTACACAGAACTCAGAATCTATACGAGCGCTGATGGTGGCGCATGCCGCGTTAACAAATGTTTTCACCGTCGCCTTGTCCGTATTGTCTGGAATTTTGATGTCTCCCTACGCAAACGTCTGTGGATAATTCAAGTTCAGCAGACCGGGTAATTGCCAACATGTTTCGTGAAGAGGGACACCCACCTGCTTGCCCTTTCTTTCTCAATCTCCCTCCTTTCCACTTCCTCTGCGCTCAGGACCTCGAATCGTGTCCTGAACTCCTCGGCTTCTGACCACTCCCTCCACACACACTTCAGGGTTTTCGGACCCCTCCCATCTTTCGGAGTTCGTCCCCATCCTCCGAGACCAAGACCGGTCTTGTCTTTCATCACCATAACACCGCTACCCACGGAAGTTGCAGGCCCTTCCGCAGTGGAGGATGCTGGTTCGCGTTCTCCGGCTACAACACCCCACTCGATGGCATCTTTTTTGTGCTTCATGAGCTCCTCATGTATTGCATGTGCAATGAGTGGAACCGCTTCTCCGGACAGCCCAAGTTCAGCACATAGTTGTTGAGAAAATGCCTCTGGTGTTAGAGGCGAGAGAAGATCCCACTCGATGTGGTCGAGTAGGTGGTAGGTAGCTATCTGTACGTCAATCTGCATGTGTGATGCACCAAAGGGGTTTAGTCAGTGATCCTGCATTCCGCACGTTCGACTAGGGTCAAGCGTGGTGGGGAGACGGGATAAAGCAACAGCGATAGAAGATATGGCCACTCACGCTAAGTATAACTCTGCACTCGGGAACCTCTTCAACGCTCTCACTATCCATATCTGCATGCTTATGAATATGGTCCTCCACACCCAGGTCCAATGAGGCAACACCCTCATGTTCTTCTAGCTGTGCTCTAATCTGATTGGCAACGGTCTCGGCCCAAGGCACGATCGGCAAATCAAGGTCCATGCAAAAAATCTTCGCAAATGTTTCGGGTTTGATAAGTGTCTCGTATAGGTTCCAGACGAAACAGTCTCGAATTCTATGCGTCTCAGTCTCGAACTCCACACGGATAGGAACGAGTGATGTACGTTTCAGAGAATGGGTTTCGAGAGCGTCTGCAGATCTATACATTCCATCATATTAAAATCGATGATCCGTGTGCCACAAAAATGGACATTGACACATCGTAGTTTCCATTGAAGAGATGATACGGAAGAAGACTCACGGATATTCGTGTGCAGTGGAACCAACAGGCTTAGGTTTAATAAATCGGGACGGAGGGATCATACCCAGATAGCTCTGTTCTAGCTCCGCCTTTTCCATTTGTATTGGCTTTGGAATCTGTGGTGATTGAAGTTGCAGTGGTTGGGGCTGAGGGGTAGATATCCCGCTCCCGGAATGGAATACTGACATTCCACTGCCCATGCGTGATCTGGACTGTCGTAAAGCTGTTCGAGTACCTCCACTTGCAACGAAGTCCGAGTCATCCGAGTCAAGAGCACCAGCGTCGGGAAACTCATCCCCTGACCCAGGTTCGGCATAGTTGACCATGCCTCCACGACGAGTGGATGTGCGAGCAGTAGTAGAGGAAGCATTCAGGATAGGCTGTATCAAGAGAGACGTGCCTGTGCGGAGACGAGAGGGGTACGTAGAGTGCAACGCTTGGGTAGTTAACGGGAGCGGGTGCAGCGGCGGGTTAGGTGGGGGTGGGGGTGGAGCAGGCACTGATGGTGGTGGTGGCGGCTGGTACGCCGTGGGGATGTACGTTGTTGGAGCAGGTGTCGCGGGCGCAGCTTTGGCGGCACGGTGGCGGGAACGCGTCCCGGTCCTAGGTGTCGTTGTCGTTGTCGACCATGTGTGAACGTTTTTGAGGTAGGCTGAGAAGGAGTGTCAGGACCGCAAGCACAGAGAGTTATAGATGAACTGACCTTTGGAAGCAGTCTGCGCTCCGGTTGCGACGTACGGCTGGAACTGGCTCGTTGCAGCATTGGACAACTGGGTAATTGTCTGCCGGAGCTGGGCGTCGGTGAGACTGGTCATGTTCGTCGTCGGGTACGACGTCGACGCCTGCGGTGGCGTGTCGGTCATCGTTCAAACGTTCACGTTAAGGGCTTGGCCGCGAGTCAAGCGAGCCCTGCGACGCGTATTATATAATCATGCTTCATGCTTCGTGTGCTCGGTCGCGAAGTTCAACAGGTTGATTCAGGATGCTACCGACACTCTTCACAAAGCAAACATGCTCAGGCCTTGCCCCTCTCGCGCGAGGGTCTTTGAGACGCTACTCGGTTTCCCCGGGGCCAAACGAGGGGCTGATCCAAGTATTATCACGATGTCGGTCTTGCTGTCAAACCTAGCCAGAATGCTAACAAGGGTTTCAGGCATGGAAGAGGAGAAAGCCTCCGCGTCCCCGAACTCTTACAAGGTGCGGGCTTACTCGAAAGCGATCAGTGCCATTGGTCAGCTACCTGAGCAAGTTCGGTCAGTCGAGCAAGTCAGGCATGCAAGTTTATCTTTGCCTGCATTGTTTGCTCTGGTCTTATAAGCCCATCTAGCTCGAAGGAGTAGGTGTACGCATCGCGAAGCGCATAGATGCTTACTTCTCTGGAACTCCCTATGTCCGTGGGTGATCCAGCTTTTGTCTCATTTTACAGCTTCATGTCCCTACTGATTATAGGAACCAACCAAGTCAGAGAAAGCCAAAAATTTAGATCACACAAGACGTGAACGTCGGAAGACCCTCGACGAACTACGTAGAAAACAAGTGGTATCCTCATTGTCAAATGTCAGTGGTATAGGGTAGGATGGATCTATTGCTGTCCTCCATGTATTTCATTTCTTTGTACAGAGTATCGAAAGCCAACACGCTCTACGACGCAGGTTGTAGATCCTTTCAGGATCTCGGGGAGCCCAAATTCCTTCAGATGCTAAGCCACACTCAACAGCTTAACGTGCAATACATGATTGGCTCTGATCGCCGTATGACTCACGAACAAGCATCAACTGTCTGTGTATGTACTACGTGATAGTCGCTCTCCCCCGTTGGTCCCTCATGCTGCGCTTCGCAACAGGACTTTATGGTACAGAATATTTCGTCCAAATATAGTGTCTTGCTGAGCGGCGACTTGTGAGTCGCACATCGTTGTGCTCAGTGGTAATCTTGACCTTTCTCTCAGGCGGCGTGATGCAGCCAGCACTCAGCATCTCACTCTTATGGTCCTTCATCCTCAGACCACCGGCATATTCCCACCCGAAGGTTCTTCAAGCACCGACTCTACTATAATACAACGGTCCACATACGACACCATCCCCTCTCCCTTTTCGAGTCACCCTGAGGTCAAGGTAAAGTCGAAACGCTTACGAGACGTCGAGACACTTTCTACAGATATCATCTCGCCACTCGAGTGCCGAGGACTTCTTGCTGCCACCGTCACCGCTGGTATTCAGAAGTGGGATGGGATCATTAGAGTTCCTGAGCGTACCGCTGCCGAGTCGGAAGGAAATGGGTGGGAGACAAGGACAGAGAGAACTCGGGGAGTGCAAAGGCGTCAAGGCCAATTTTTCAGCGCCAGGATATAGTGAGTTTGATCCACCAATGCCTTGTGCGTGGCGCGTGATTTGACTGCAATGTTAGCTACGTGCCACGTCAGTGTGCTGGTACAGCTTCGATAGCGCTAACAGGCGACCTCCAATTCAATATCGTCATTCGAAAAGCCGCATCGCGACTTGGTCTTCGCCTCAATGAATATGGGCTATGGAGATGGCGGGGCGTGGCTGAGGCAACTTCTATTGATGTGATCGACGAACAAAGGAGCGTCAAGCAGCACGGTGGATATTGGGAATTGATCGCTAGTGAACGGGAAGAGGACGTTTTTGAAGCGGTTGGGATGGAATGGGTAGCACCGGAAAGGAGGAATTTCACGTATCTGGACGTTCGGCCGAAGAAACAGAAGACAGGAAGGAACTGTGAAGGACTTGTCACACTCGAGCCCGTGTGTCTACACGCCAAGGTGAAATAGATAATGCGAATGTATTCCGCTCATAGCAAGCAACCGTCGCTTCGAAATTCTCTAGCAGCTGCCATAGTACTATACGGGGTTGTTGATGCGCATATTTGGGGGTGTACACGTGTATGGTTCTATACTAAGGAGCACCCGCCTTTGCACCTTTCTCGTCCTTCGCACTCCTTGCACCCACCACGCCCAGTCTTCAACTGCCATATCTATACTGACGTGAGGCATTCTGGCCTGACCTTGTTACTTATGACCCCCTGCGGGTGTGGGGCTCTGCCTGGGACTGGAGCTGAGAGTGCTTTGTGCTCCCTCCATCCCTTTCCTCGCACAAAATAGCAACTAGCATATGCATGCATGTACATATACTAGCCAGAACCTGTGTCTCACCTCTCCTGCCTCTGCGCAGCAATGTCCAAAGATGAATAGTATCTTTCCAGCAAGGTAAATTATATGTATATTAGTGAATATGTTTTGGTTCAACATCAGCACCAATGTCACAACTTTGTTGCACAGATAATAAGGAATTACATTACCATAAGACTGTACCTCATTGTAATGCCTGTTAATGCAAATCTAACAAAATTATATGCTTTTTTTGCATTGAAATGCCACTTATAATGAGCCTTGTAATGTCCATAACAAGGTTAGCATGACTTATGAAGCAGTCGTAAGGGGTCGTAACCCGGCATCATTAACATGGCGGAAAAAAGGTTCCACACAATACCCGATTGCAATTGGGGGTGCTGAACTCATGCCCGAGATTTTGCTAATTGCAGGGTATAATGTTTACCAAGTTGCTCTCTAGTACCAAATGCTCCTTGTCCTATGAGCAGGGAGGATTTCGATGGTTTTGATCCCTTCTACTCTATCTTTTCCATCCTCAATCCTTTTGCCTAGGTCCCAGATATAAAAATCAATCAACACGCTATTGATTTCTTCCCCCAAGGGCTGCCCAAGGTCGCTCCTCAACCTCAGGACCTCATCCCTCAACCGCTCGACACTCAAGATGCTTGCTGCTCTCAAGCTGATCTCCTCAGCGGATCCCAGGGGGATGTGCTCGCCGTTCGTCAGCTTTTGCTGCAATGACGACGGGTACATGAGGATGCCGAAATGATGGAGGATCTGGGGAACGCGGTAGTCCGCGAACATGGTGAGAGCGTCTATGCGAGCACCGGGACAGTTGGGGAAGAGGGGATGCGGGGCGGAGGCATCGGGGGGAAAGAAGGCGGCCCACGTTTCGGCGACAAGAATTTGGGCGCGCTTCCAGAAGAAGACTGCAAACATGGTGAGGGAGAACACAAGAAGGGGTGGGGTGAGCGCGTACCCCGATATCCGCCGAGGGATTGCTCGTCTCTAAAAGAAGGAAAGGTGTCGGTGACGGACTGGACGAGCTCCAGGGCCGTTCCTCGATCACGTCGGGATCTCTGGAATGCGTCGAGGAAGCCAGCGTACGACCCACCAAAGTCCTGCATCCGTCACTCGCACGGCAATCGATCACGGGCCCGACGGACGACATACCTTGCAGAGGATCGAGCCGACCTGCCTCATGATCGCAATCCGCTCCTTGAGGAGCGGCATTTGTTCTTGCGACGCGGTGGCTGCACGGAAGACGTGTGCGATTAGTATGTCTGGGCAGAGCACCTCGGACGCGTAAAATGCCGGGTCGGTGATTGGAATGTTTTCTTCTAGAGCTGTACACGGCCGAGTGAGCGGCAGGTGTAGATGGAGCAGCGAATGTGTGCCCACCCCGATTCAGCGCAGCGAGCAGACTCCAGTATCCTGTATGGATAGCACGCGCGTCTGTGTCCCAGCCCCTCCGCCACTCCACTCCGTACCGCTCCGAGCTGTTCCCCCTTTCGGACCAGAAGCTGAAGTTGAGCGAGGAGACGAGGAAAATCCAGTTAAGGCAGTCTTTTGCCAGCGGGTCCGAGGCCGAGTACGGCTCCGGTGGACAAATGTGCAGCGGATGGGTCCGCCAGGTCCGTGGGGTGTACGACGCCACGAACATCCTGAGTGAAATCTGGTAGCGTGTGTTCCGCCTTGGCAGCTCGACTAGATAAGCGTAAAGAGGTAGACACGTACATATTCAGCAGCCTTCCTGACCCTATCCTCGCTGATTTTTACGATGTTCGTCTCCTGGTCCGATGTCTAGGACAAGTTTGCAAAGTAGTAGAATGGCGACTCACCGCAAACGCATACTCGCAGGTGGTCACGACGGGGTTGACGACTTTTGTGGGTGATCGTTGTGCCGATTCTGTCGTCCGTCCATTGCGCAGCGCACCCTCACGCACCAGAGGGTCAACGGGAGCTTCGATGGACAACATTATGGATCCCGCGGGCGTGGGTCGTTCAATTGGTTTCGTGTCAGAAAACTTTTGCCCGTTTATGTCATATCGAAATCCACTTTGGACGAGTAGCCCAGAGATACGTGCGGCAACTCACCATCCGTTTGGAAACGCTTTCATCAAGCGGGATGTCTTGGTCGCAAGGGAGCTGTTCAACCACAGGCATTCAATATTCAATATTCACCAGCAACTGGTGCATGGAGATGACTGGATTAAAAGTTTAGCCTTTACGGACAACTTAGCGCCCGAGAGAATCTTAGATTAACGTTGTGGGCGCCTACCCTACGATGGTGCCCCAAGCGCTCAGACCCGCAAAGGACACTGTTGGCGTTACAGAGGCAAGACTATACATGCTACAATCGAATCAAGACATGGACCCGGTTCCGTCCTACTTGCCGGACTGGGAGCCTCGGCGCAGGGGAATGCCCTGCTCTCCGCGAAGCACCTGCTCCCCCTGTTCCTTGACACCAGGCTGACCAAGCACCTGATGGCGTCGACCATCAGGCCAATCCCGACAAGACAGCGGCGACGCCACTTACTTTGCCACGGATCAACTTTATCCCACACGTAAGGAAACGCGCATCAGCAATGACAAGCCACCGTGATCAAAATAGCCTTACCCTGGCGTAACCTAATGTTCCGCCCACCCAATGTTCTTAAAAAAAAAACCCACGCGAATGCGACTCGAAAACTGACCATATACCAGCTCCTTGAACGTCGGACCGCGTGGCGGCAGTTCCACAACCCCGGGGGTTGGATCATTTTGGCTGACCTCGGACGGCTTCTTTGTCTGGTCCACAAGCACCTCCCTTCCGTCGCCTGGGGAGGATAATCCAGCGGCTCAGGAGCAGAAGACATCGTTGGTGACTTCCGACGTACCCTGTTGGGAAGTTCCAGTTGGCGGGCCCGCGGCGGACGACGGTGATTCTTGGATGTGTTGTTCAGCGGGCGGTACGACACTGTCGCTAGGGACTGTTTCGCTCGCCATTATGGTCTGGTCCATGTTGGCCTAGGAGAAATATATATGGCGGACCCACGTGATATGACATCACTACCATGACCTAGGTGAATGGCAAGTCGCTCAACGTCCCAAGGTGTTACAAACTGTGTCATCGGGCATAACGCAAAGTCTAGCGCGATATGTACAAGAGCTCGGGCACAGCAGCAAGTTTCTCGGACGAAGACATGGTTGATGGCACCTACATACATCTTGCCTCTATCGGAATATGCTGTGGGAAGTAAGAAGCTAAACCGCAACGCGTTGGGATATGGTACGTCTTGAATCCTATCCTTGACCCAGAGTATGCTCTCGCTCGAGAATAGCCTGTGGATAGGCGTTCCGCCCTCCGCCTAACCTCAACCCGAAGTGCGCTCGTCAACACTCTGCCGCTATCCAAGGAACGCGCGACTCACGGTTAACTCGACACTTGTGATACCCTCGGTCTGTAAGCCTACCAGCTTACCTAGATACCTATTACTAGCATGTATACCGCCCGGGACACTGAACCATAAGCGTTCAATATCATTACCTTTTGGTGTAACGGTCTTAGCCAGCAGGCGGTCAGACTGCTTACGCGGTCCTACTGATTTCCACTGTGCCCCGGACGAAGGCACCGAGACCATAAACAGGGATCCGCGCCCGGCCATCTTACCTCTTTTTGTTCGTTTGATGAATGAGCAAGGTGGTCTGTTGGGCCGCAATCGAGTGAGCGCCAGTTGGAACTCACGTATTGGCGGTGTAGCAGCGTACGCCGGCGAAAGGAGTTGCAATGGAGGAGCAACATATTCTAGAAGACTTGCAGCGGACATGAAGATCGTACCGACAAGTTGCAAGGGCCTGCGTCGGGGGACGAGCAGTAAACGTGTAACAAACAGTGTTCATACTCATGGTTCGTGACGCTATACTTGAAGCTACCTTCCCACTCCGCCGCCAGATGACTGTGTGAGCATGCTGGACAACCGAACGGCCCGAGACCTGCCGTATCCCCTTCCGGTGGCGACGACAGTAAAATGCGATGATGGGAAATGTTCGGCTCGCTTTTGCTGCTGTACGTCTCGGTGCTCGTGGGGGCCATTAAGTAAGTGTGTGGGAGGATCTACAAGTTCAAGCGCTGTAACCGAGGTTGTTACATCCTCGCCGCGGTCGACAGAAACCTCCTCCAACCACAACTCTCGAATAAGCGGTGTTAGAGTCGTCAAGCGATAACATTACACAGATCGATGGACCATACAACAATGACGAATCAACGCGCCTCCTATCACACTCAGTCGGCTAAAATCCGCCCTTACCCTGCGCCCGAGCAATAGACCCTTGTACACCCTTGATGATCCCTTTCAGACCACTCCCGACACCTGTTGAGTCCGTCAGCGGGTTCCCATCTTGGTCGAGGTATATCCCATCCTTCTGAAGTTCATGAAGGTGCGTGTTCTGCACTCTCCGGATCGTGTCCCGCCAGTCCTTACACACGGCCGGACTATCAATCATTACGTTCACTTCCTGGCTGTGGAACCAAGACTGCGTATCTGGCGCGTGTCTGCATCAAACCCGTCCAATGGAGCGACACATCATCAACGAAGCTCACCCTGGTTTCCGTTCCCGGCGATACCCACAGCGTCATCAATGATCATTAATTTCACCTTGGCCACATGTTCCAGTCAGGTAACACAAGTAGTGTCGACCAAGTACGTACGTGACAATTTCGTTTCTGTGCAGACGCATTGATTGGCTTGATCTGGTCTTTTCCTGTAGAAAAACCATTACAGTTCGGCACCTGGGCCACCTCTGACGGCGCGGAAGCTCACCAGTATACCAATAGAATCTAAGGCTTTCCTTCTCCTCCTCGTTCAACTGAGCAAACATTCGTTTCGAGACTTCTTCGTTGATCCCGCCTTGTCCAGGCAATACTTCTCCTCCATCATTGTATCCAACGTTTATGTATAGCGTGCACTCAATTCCACGACGCACTGCATTCAAGATGCCTTCTACCACGGGTGCTGCGTTAAAGGTAGGTGACTGTATGAATACATTCTTCTTCGCATATTTCAGACCCGCAAGCCACGCGGCGTCTTGAGCATTGAGAATCGCGCTGTTTGGATTACCCAATTTTCCGTATGGTGCACGATTCAAGAGAACCATGGGGCATTCTTCGTGTGATGCGTGGAAAATGTGGGGCAGGTATTCATCATCAGGTGATTCGGGCAGTGCATATTCGATGGTTCCATGTGTGTTTGGTTGGTTATCTGCATCTATAATGGACGATATCAACCCTCAAGTCGTGCGAATACAAGCAGAGACCAACTGAGATGTTCAGTAATTGTCTGATATCTTCCTGAGATGAAGATTTTGCCATCTGATATCGCTTCGGGGGGGATCTCATCATTTGTTAACTTATGGTAAAGTTCTGCCCCTTTCTTTCCGTCGAGGAGATGTATCGATGTATACTCATTGTCTATTCCAAACTTGTAGCCACCCTCGGGTCTTTCGAATGGTCGATTCAACAAAGGCAGCCTCGAGTGCATCGGCCTAGACCAGCTAATGAGGGCCATGTCGTAAAATGCATCCACGATAGGTCCTTCGAGGTGTACCATCATCTCCATGTTGGCACGGTCTTGGATGTTATTCGAGTTTACCAGGGCCACCTTCCGGTCGACAATCATGAATTTGCAATGGAAAGTTCCTAGCAGGGGTCTTGGGTGATTGTATTGAATTATATGGTCAAAGCCCCTGGTTTGAGATGTCACTCACTGGTGAAAATTCACGAGCTCGAAATCGAGCCATGGCATCTCGCTCCTCTTCGGCAGTCTGACTTCATCACTTAACCATTCCTCCTCTTCGACAAGAACGTGGCTCTCCACGAGCATCTTCAAATTTGCGCGGTCGTATATCATTTTCACGACCACTTTCTTTCCCCGCTTCTCCGCCCGTCTCGATAATTCTTTAAAGGCATCGCAGACGAACTTGGACGCCTTGGACGCCTCCCAATAGTTTGTAGCGAGAAAGACTTCATGCTCTGCGTTGACAATACAATCGTAATAGTGTTGCATGATGTCCGGTATCCTGAAAACAGCAACTCAGCCTTTGTATCACACATCACCTCGGAGAACCCTACAAGGATATTATGGACAAGTTCACGACTCCTCTGGAGCCCAAGAGAGGTGGAGATACGTTACCAGCCCAAGGATCGCTGTCAAGTGTAGCCAGAACGTCCACGTATATCTAAATACTTCATATCCAGAGCTGCCGGGCCAAAGAACACGATGCTGCGCTCACCTTCAGGAACAAATCGCTAGGTCGCGAACCGAAATTGCCGCACTGAGCGGCCAGGTCGAGGTCCTGTTGGGTCGGCTCGATCGCCTGAATTCGCTCAACATTCTGCTTGCCTGTGTCCTGGAAAAGCGCCCCCATATGATCAGAAAAGCTGTGGTTGCTGTTGGGATGCTTGTCATAAAGAGTCTTGGCTAGACGACCTGGGGACACATCATGATCGTGATCCGATCCAGTAGCCGTGGCGAACGCAGCAGTCAGCGTCTTGCCCGAATGGACGAGGGAGTAGACCCTCTCTGATATAGCCATGAGTGTTGGGATGATCACTGGGCGGTTTATACCGCAGACAGTCACTAGAGCAGTACGTCCCTGTACGGTCCCGGCCGCCCGGAGGCTGAAACTTAACGGCGCCGCTCTTGGTTACTATTAGACCCGGGGTCCTTCCTGACATTTCGTCTGCCAACCTCGAGTGCGCTTTGCTTAAAGTTGGCACAATCTACGCAACTAAGCCTTATACTACACAATATTGAATGACACAACTCCCTAAATATTATTAGCTGTAACATTTCTCACTACGTAAACTTAGAATACTGAACAAAAACTTGCAGTTTAATTTAGTCCCTTAAATAAGTGGTGCAGCGGTATATTCAAGATCTGTCGATCCAAGAGTGTGTGACCAGACGAATAGGAAAAGCCTGATAACGTTGCGGAGGAATGGATTTCAAAGGCCCAGGAGAGGCAAGCAACGAAAGCACCAAGAAGTCCTGAGATGCAAGTTGCTCAAGCTCCAAACATTCCAAAGTGCGTAGATGAGACTCACTCTGACTTTGATCACGGAAGTAGTAAAACTAGAGTATTCGATCGGCTGCTCGCAATGTATCTCGCCGTCCCAGCTCAGGGTCACCGTGTCGTCCGAGGGTCGAATAGCTATCAAGGAGTTGGGAAAAACCCTGCCTATACCAAGAACTTCTTCCCTAGTATCCTTCCAACGGAGTCCAACCAACACGGTCGTCCGTCGGAGAAGGAATACCTGAATGGGTCTCTCGAAGCAAATATGGCTTTGTGTCACATTTCCGGCGATGCTCCCCAGAAACGACGCTGAAGAGCAGAGTGATACGTGGAAAGGGACAGTCTCGGACGACGAGAATACTCGAACTGAAGGCATGAAGAGCTTGCGGGAAGAGGTTAGCTACGTGAGGGGACTTTACACTGCACGACTCACATGGCACTCGGCAACAAGTGACTTTTTACCTTCAATTGGGGACGCCTCGGTCATACCCCAAATCTCCTCCTGCCATTCTTCTGGGCAGATTTTCATAGAAGAGAGAGAGGGAGGTGACGGCCTGGGCGGACGGACCTGAGGGCTATAGCGCAAGTATGCAGACAGACGCATATTCCTGCATGGTTTGGGATGAGCTCAACTCGATACACATGTGTATCACTGACCTGGTTATAAGAAAAACTGGACATATGATTGTTTGAACTACAATACTTAGCGAGTGCACAATAGCCGCTCGGCATGGGATCGTAATAGACATGCTAGGTGGAAGACGACGCAGGCGACCATGATTTTTGTCCAAATATGTCGCAGGAAAGGATAACGAGAGTGGCAACAAGCTAGGACATACGTTGCCAGTCGAGTAGCCTCTCTGCCACAGTAGACACTCTTCGGAGAAAAGAGTATGTGAAAACACGCCCGATCTTGTTTTTACCCGAATTTGTGCCTCTAACTGCACACAAGATTATGACAACGATAGGGAGGAAGGAAGACGTGATACAAACCTTGGCCACTACAGACACGACTTTTTTTCGATGCGCAGGTGCGAACTCACCATGCACAGCACTGGATAGCCCAAAGGTAGGCACACCAGCCTCCTCCCGACAGCCTCGTAAGGTGAGAGACATGCCGCGTTCTTCGTATGTGAAGGCACAGTTTTCGCGGTATGTCTGCCTTGGTGTCCTTTGGATGCATTGTTCCCCGGGTAATGGAGTCGAGGAGTAATCAGGTGGGATAGATGTTGAATAATCTGGAAGTTCTAAATCGGCGGATATTTCCATAGTGGAGCGGGGAGTGTGAGGGGGCGGAGCAATTAACAGGTTCGAGCGGGAGATACCTTATGGCGAGACTCGAAGTATATATGAGGTACAGCCCACAGCACCCCCGTAAGTTTGTAGCGTCTTGATGAACCGGCAACCCTTGTGAACACAGTTCCGATGCCGTATATGACCAGGAACTAGCGAACCAGGCGGTGCCCGCTCGGAACGTACGCGCAGCATCATGCTGATGGCGACCAAGTAATGCAAACCAAGCGGTGTAACGTGCTGTGTCGATTGCTTTCCATGCAACAGACCCGGATATCAATGCCCTTATTCAGATAAACACGGATATTTTGATCCGAGTTATAGTGGAGTCACTGTGAGTTGGTAGTCCATGAGTACAACACTAGGGCGCCGCTGCGCTCAGTGAGTGCTCAATGAGCAGATTGTTTTTGGTTTAGGTCAGGTTTGGATTACGCACCTGCCTTGTACCCTGGGCTTCCTCCAATCACAGCTCTCAAATGACTCGGTAGAGTAGTCAAGCGATAACGTTACTCAACAGACGTTTTGCAGATGGTCACTATGGCTGTCCCGCATCGTGATTCGGATGGTGTGACTAGCTACCGTGTGAGTCTCGGCAACACCGAACGGCAAACCCTTGGCAGTGCCAAGTGCGGCCGGGCGGCGGCTGGCATCAAAACGGTCAGACCAGTGTCACTGCTGGCCAGGCCCTAAGGGATAGTAGGAAGGGCTTTTGGAGTCAGTGAACGCAGAGGAGTTCACCTAGTACAGGTATACTTTTTACTTCAGTCCCATTCAATCTCATTTATTCTTTTGTTTTATATAGAGAATTTGATAGAGAATTGATTCTATTCTATGTCACTCAGGATAAGTTTATGTGTGATTATTGCAGATTAAGTACATATAAGAGAACTGTCCCATGAAAGCCCAGCAATTGCATAGGAGGGTTTGGGGGCCCAGCTCACTAGACTGGTGACCAGTCCGTCCAAAAGAGGTAAGCGCGTATCGACGGCAGCCTGCTTTGCGCGCGCTTGCCTCTTTTGGACGGACTGGTCACCAGTCTACCAGCTCACTTGCTCTCCCAGCGCGCGGTGGCTGTCCCCCTTACCTTTTTCGGTCACGACTCCTCCGTTATGTGAGCCATTGGCTGACACATTGACATGCTGTGCACCTACACAGCTTGTCAGAATTCTCGAATAACTCCTTTATACATTCCGAGCACACACATCAACAACTTCAGCACTCGTCCTCGACTGCTCGGGTACAGGATTCAGAGTACGCATTTGTCGGGCTACATCCAGTACTCACGTAATAATTACAACAGCGGCACGTTGGACACTAATCTGCATCCAGTTTGCCGTCTTTGGAAAGCACACCGGGTCCAAGGTCGACAACAGTGTAAAAGGAAAATGTTTTGACTTCAGGAGCCTTTGCTGTCCTAGATGGTGTGCCTGCGCCATCCTCAGAGGGTAAAGGGTCATCGGACCGGTATGTGTATGACACCATCATGTTGAACTATGTGTTGCATCAGTCCCTCGATGCCGCCCATAGAAGAAGGTACAAACTTTGATGTTGCCGTTGAAACCCGGCTTAATATTTACCTCGCCTCCCACAATAGTCACGTTTGCCCTCCTTTCTAGCACGCCAACACTTTTAAGGCGACCGCGCGGCTCTTTGTCCCTGACCCCTCTTCCAGCATCTCCAGTCCCGATACCAAGCTCATCGTCCTCTACTCCAAACATGTCTTCGTCGTCGTCGTACTCCCATGCCTCTGCAAAGGCCGCAACAGAAAACGGCGTAGTTGGCAGCGACACCTGGTATGAACGTCCGTCCGTAACTCTTTGGGGAGATAATCGCACTTGGATCGGATCGTAAAGTGGGTTGGTCAGCGCAAGCTGAAAAGGATTACTTGTTCCAGCATGCATAACGCCACTCTTGGTATCAGTACCGGGGTTTAAAATCTTACTTGCCGTTCGTTTGGTTGCTTGTGCTTGGGGAAAGCCAACAGAAATAGCGGGCAAGTAATTAGCTGCCACAAGCTTGATCTTGTAACGCACAGACTGTGCCTTTTGTTCCGGTTTGATTAATATATGTCTACACGCTGGGCATCGTTTCGAGACCTTCGAATGCAGGGGGATCCGATGCGGTCGTAGGTCACTTAAACACCATTAAGTAATTGCGTTGCGCAAACTCGTCAACAGTACCTCGAGCGTGGTGGTGTCGTCCAGCTGTTTCCCCACCGCTGTTCAAGCTTGGCCACCTCATCGGCTGTTTCCATATGTCTGAGTAATTCGACATCAGCATCGTCTCCATCGCCACCCAGTTGACTGAAGATGGCGGTTTCTACCCTGCTCTTGTACTCGGGCATCTCGTCTTTGTTTGGCGTTCTATCTCGACCGGCGCGACTACGGCTAAACGGGTTATATTTGCCAACTCCGGGAATGTCGCGCGCGAGGGCAGCAGAGGCAGCGGCTGTGGCAGAGGATGTGTGTAGGTGATGAGATGATACTGTCGGCAAGTGCGATGAAGATGAAAGAGAAGATGTGCGCAGAAAAGGCTCGAAGTGCTCTTTCAAACGTTCAAACTCCAGTGATTCCGGGGCGGAATCTTCAAACTTTTGTAACTGAGCTAAACACATTATATGAGCAAGACAAAAATTAAAAATATACCAGTGTTCCTGACCAGCTAGCCCCGTAGGTTTCTCAAACGTGATTCCGACCTCGGCCGAGTCCCAGCGACAATAACCACAATACAAAAAGTACGGAGCTTCTCCAGCATTGCTGAGCGACGTCGAAGGTCGACCATCGCCGTCATCTGGGGGGTCGGATGCCACTACAGACAAAGTGGAGCGACACACGGGGCAAGAGAAACAATTGCGCGCGCATCTATGGACGATGAAATTAGGCTTCCATGCTAATCAGATGTAACTCACCGATTCTTTTCGGCCCTTACGCTTGCACTGGGGACTTCAAATAAGCAGTTTGGGCAGTAATAGCCACTGACTTCAACAGAGACACATCGATTACATCGAACGGCGTCACATTCCTCGCAAAAATAGAGGTTGTGCAGTGGGTGAAAGCTTGCCGAGGACGAAACTAAGGTCGGTGGCGGTGGAGTCTGCAAGTTTGATCCAGACATACAAGAGCAATAGTAATGGATACTTGGCCACATCTCGCCGTGCGTATGTGCACAAAGTAGTTATCGGTGAGGGGAGTTTGGGGGTCCGTACTAGTAGTAATCATCCTCATTTTGGACACATATACATCTCACATAATCAGCAACTATTTCTATACAAGTACACACATCGAGTAATGCATCTGTCGCTTCCTACACATCGTACACGATCCTAGCACCAACCCAAGGATAGGGATAGTTGTGTTGGTACCAGTTGCGCATGCTACGCCTCTCGGAAATCCACGGGATCGTGGCATAGGATCCCCCCAGCTGTGAAGAGATGCTCAACGATTGGAGTGAGGGGACGTTCAGGTTAACGTACTACGACTTGATGATGGTCATCAAAGAAATCTGCAGAGTACCTATGACAATAGTCACGAAGTGAGCACACGTTAGATGCGCGTTGCTCACCCAGGGTACAGCCGGGATGGAATAAAGTCTGGGAACTTGTCGAATACGGTCGAGGTCCATTCCCACACCCCGCCGTTGTGTCCCCGGCCATCGTGATTGTCTAAACCTGTCGTAGCACTGAACCAGCACCGCGTCAGTGGACAGCCCCAGTCACTCTAGTGAACGTAGAGTCACATACGGGACAGGATGCCAGTTCCTAAATCCGACGTTGCTACCACCTTCGTAGCCACATGCGAACTTATCCATGAACAAGCGAAGTTCTGGCTCAGTGGGAAGTCGTCCACCCTTGACGCTTGCATACACTGACAGATTGTCGTAGGAAGTAACAACAGGCCAGTCCCCGGCAATGGTCATCAACACGGGACCATATAGTGTACGGACCCCGATCGCCCCGTCTTCGAGTTTCACCCAGCTAGCAGGAAACTTGGCTTTGTTCTTCCCGATACCCGTGTAGAACTCGAAGAATTCACGGTTGGTGACGGGCCTCCAAGAGATTCTAAAGGCATCGACGGAAACCTGGCGAGATGGACTCTCGTTATCCCAGCCAAAGACATGTCCTTCCACATCTAGCTCTTTGACTGCATCGTTGGCTTCAATGTCGTCAATGCCGAGAGTAATGGTGGTAGCTTCGATGACGACAGTAGGAGATGAAGGCTTAGGAGCAGCATTCCAGGAAGCGAGTAGCGACTCCCACGGTGGTGTGGCGAAACCTGGAGGAGGAATTGTTCCGTTCCCAGCTCGCTGCAAAAGCATGTATAACAAAGTCTGATATTGGGTCAAAACGACTTCCAGAGATGAAAAAAAAAAGACAAAAACCTCGGCATGTAGTCCCTCATGCTCATATGTCATCCATAGCACTCGAGCAATTCCTCTCGTCAACTGGACAGTATCACTGGATATATTCATGTACAACTTCGTAAGTCGCTCTCGTACCCGATCCCTGAAGGAAAGGATGCTACTGAGCGATGGCCAATCTTCATCATGTTTTGGGACATCGGAGTGCACCTAACAAGACTCCGTTTAGCTTCTAGAATAGGAAGGAGTGACACGAACATGGCATTGGGTTGGATCATTCACATTAGGGTCAATTCCCCTCTATCCATGGAGAAGGTTACTCAGCTGGACACAGCAGCGAAGGTAAGACAACCTACTTCAAAAATAAGCTATGTTACAAGGATGAGAACCAGTCCACAATAAGGATACAAAACCGACCTTGAACTCCTCGGGCTGAGTATGAGGCTCCTGCAGCAGGCGGGACAGATGAATATCCAAGAATGTGGGAACATGACCAAAGTAAAACAAGCAGATGTGACGGAGGTCAATAGGCTTCTGGAAGAGCATGGACGATGGAATCATCCGGAGCGTTACAAAGTCCCAAACTTTCCACATATCTTGCCAATCCTGCATACTCGGAACACCAAATTCTCTGCCGACAATGTCCCCGGTCGGTGTAGCAGGTGACGACAATAAAGGGAACACGAAAGGTGGTCGCTCGAGCAACCACAGGGAGTAGCGTGACGTGTTGTCCATCCAACGCTGAATGGGTCGTAGGTTGGCATCGGCAAACAAAGTGTAAGTATCTGTCTCCGAATACTAGAAATGATGAGTATGAAGGATCCGGCGGTAAATAACTTGCTACCTTGAGAGACCTCTCGATCGTGAGAAGTTCATCCTTCAAGAAATAAGCTTCTTTGTTGGCGCGTGGGATGGTGATGTGGTGAGAGCGTAGGCACTTGTAGAATGCCTCATGAACGCCTAGAGAAGCGTGAATAAAGAGGCCACCAAGTCGCTATACTTTGACCACACTCACGATTGTCTTCATCATAATGGTTGGTGTATTCCCAGTTACTGAGACCAAAGAGTTCTGAATCGCCGAGAGCGGTCCCGGCTGCCTTGAGGCCATTCATGATAAAACTTGTGGTGTGACCTTTGGGATCGTTGTAAGCAATCTCAATTTCCTCGCGGCTATTGTCGTGGTCGAGACCCAGCAGGAGAGTATCTCCACAACCAGCTCGTAATGGCAATGAGCGCAGGAACTGAGCATCCTCTCCCCGTGCAAAATTACCGATAGAGGAACCTAGAAACAGGAGGTGAAGGGATCGTTCTCCCAGGGTGGGTGACTGCGTCATGTCGATGTCTTGCGTGTCCTTGGAAAGGCTCTGAAGCATGTGGCATTCAAGCGGCGCGCCGCTACCATCAGTACAGACCTGCTGTAGGCCTCCTTGGAGTATGAAAGCGACACCATTTTCGTAGGTGCCAAGTAATCCTTTTGTGTCGATCTTTCCCTCAATGGCAGAACCTACTTCGGAATTGCGCAGCTGGATCAGAGTCTGTTGGATCTCTTGTTGTTGGAGATCAAGGGCAAAGTATGTCATAGGAGGGATGGTGGACGTTCCTGACGCCAAACCGGCCAAGGCACGTAGGATATATGAGGTCTTTCTGAGGGAACTGGATCATACACATCAGCGACCCCAAATTTGTTGAAAGAGAATATTGGCCCTCAATGCGACCAGGATTGGATACATGGATGAAACATGGTTTTGAAGTCCGGGTCCAAAGAAAACTACGTAACTCACCCAGCACCGAGCTCCAGTAAGACCAGGCCTGATATGCCTTCAGTGCCTGCCAACGAACGGCCTTGCATGATTCGCGAAATGTCGGAAGCATGCTCGTGAATTATTTCCTCCTCAGCACCAAACAAGTAGTATTCTGGTGCGTCCGTGGTGATCCTATCATAAAGCCTGAGGCCGCACTCGTCATAGAGAAGTTGGGTAGGAAGTGTCTTTGCGTTAAACGGTGCCTCAAGACCCCTGTCGATCAGGTCGAGGAGGTCATGCCGGGATTTATCTGTACCGTTGCGACAGTTTCTAATATCAAAAATGTGGGCTGCGGTGCGTGCGTCGTCCATAGCTAGAGTTGAGCGCTGAGCGCGGGGGCTCTTTGCCGAGAATTGGCCCTTTATGCATTATGGCTCACACGTGCGAAACTGGAATGACATCCTGGGTGATGCCATGATCGAGGGACTCAGACTGAACGAAATGCCATGTCAGCTCCAGCGAGCGAAGAAAACACTGTCTCACGCCTCGCCGGAGTCTCTTCCCTATCTTTTCAAACGATGACGATGGCTTAAACTAAATGATTTTCAATGTTTCGATTTAGCGAATCGAGGAGATAAATGCGTAGCTCGGAAACAAAGTGCTGTTCCTAGACGAGAGAGGTGCCATCGAACGTGTGCGCAGGTGCCTGTGAAAGGGCTAGTTGTGTGGTGTAAGTGGTGGGTGCATGCGGGTGGGTGGCGAATTCAATATATATGTACCCAATCGCCAGAATCACGCAAGATTGGGTCCATCTTGCGAGTGCGGAGGTCCATCTCATGATCGGTACTTATACACAGCTTCGACGACCAAACTAAAGTCTCTGGGCGTTTGTGCGTAGATACAAAAATTGTAACAAGCGGAGCGGGGGAGCGCTATAGGACCAATTGGTGAGATACGGGCGCTGGGATCGACAGGCTTTGACTTCCTCCTCGAGTCGGCTCTTTAGGCAAGCGCTCTAAAGTGACCCGATTTGCAGAGTCGAAAAGGAATGGCACCTATCCCCCAGTCGACACCCCCAAGTCGGCGGTCACAGTCGTCACGAATTGTCACTGGTCGTCACACCGCTTGGTTCAGAGTGGCTAAGATGTCGGAGTTTGAAAGTGGTCTAGACACATAGACTTAGTCAGCTAATGCCTCTTTCTACTTGCCATCGCCCTCAGCATCGACGATGAGTGCTGCGTTTGTTCCACCACCCCCAGGCATGCCGCCCCCACCACCGGGCTTTACTCAGCAAGTATCCTCTCGCATTCCGCCAGAAGTGCTTGCCCAGAAATCGCAAAAATGGGTTTCGATGCAAAAGAAACGCTATGGCGAAAAACGTAAAGGAGGCTACGTTGATATGGGCAAGCAGGTGTGTGCACTTTGTCTGTCGTCGCTCTTATGGCCGACATGTGCTGTAGGACTTGCCTCCCGAGCACGTCCGGAAAATTATCAAGGATCACGGAGACATGAGCAACAGGAAGTTCCGCAATGACAAACGCGTCCATCTTGGCGCACTCAAGTACGTGCCTCACGCTGTCATGAAACTTCTGGAAAATATTCCCTACCCTTGGGAACAAGTCCGCGAAGTGCCCGTCCTCTATCACATAACTGGCGCCATCACCTTTGTGAACGAAATTCCTCGTGTTATCGAACCTGTTTATCATGCCCAGTGGAGCACCATGTGGCTTGCGATGCGTCGCGAAAAACGCGATCGTCGGCATTTCAAGCGTATGCGCTTCCCTCCTTTTGACGATGAGGAGCCGCCCCTCGACTATGGTGACAATGTTCTGGATGTCGAGCCTTTGGAGGCGATTCAACTGGAGCTGGATTCTGACGAGGATGCTCCAATTATCGACTGGTTTTATGATCCAAAACCTCTTGTTGATACCCCTGCCATCAACGGTTCCTCATACCGCTATTGGTCGCTCACTCTCCCAATTATGGCGAACCTTTATCGTCTCGGACGTACTTTGTTGTCGGACCGTCCGGATAGTAATGCAAGTTACCTGTTTGACAAGAAGTCCTTCTTCACAGCCAAGGCGCTTAACATGGCCATTCCGGGGGGCCCAAAATTCGAGCCGCTTTATCGCGATATGGATGCGTTCGACGAGGATTGGAATGAGTTCAATGACATCGGGAAGGTGATCATCCGGAACCAAATCCGTACCGAGTACAAAGTCGCGTTTCCTCATCTTTATAATTCTTTGCCTCGGTCGGTTCACCTGTCCCCCTACCACGTACCCAAAAACGTCTATATTCGGACGGATGACCCTGACCTGCCTGCATTTTACTTTGATCCTCTCATCAACCCCATCTCCCTCCGAGGGGCAACCCCCAAGAATGTTCCCCTTATTCCCCACGAGGACAAAATATTTGGCCCCAATGGTGCTGACGAGGATGACTTTGAGCTCCCTGAAAAGGTGACTCCATTTTTGGAGGAAAAACCTTTGGAGAACGATCTCACAGCGGATGCCATTGCTCTATGGTGGGCCCCTGATCCGTATAACCGCCGGTCTGGTCGGATGAGACGTGCACAAGACATTCCGTTGGTGAAGAATTGGTACCTCGAGCACTGTCCTCCCAATCAACCCGTGAAAGTTCGCGTGTCATATCAGAAATTGCTTAAATGCTATGTCTTAAACGAACTCAAAAGCCGCCCGGAGAAGGCTATGACGAAAAAGAACCTGTTCCGACAACTGAAGGCAACGAAGTTCTTCCAAACGACAAGGCTTGATTGGGTTGAAGCTGGCTTGCAAGTCTGTAGACAAGGTTACAATATGCTGAATCTATTGATTCATCGCAAGGTAACCAAGTCCTCGATGCACAACGTAACCCTCGTTAATGATTGTGTTATAGAATCTAAATTATCTTCACCTCGACTACAATATGAATTTGAAGCCTGTCAAGACGCTCACGACTAAAGAGCGCAAGAAGTCTCGCTTTGGGAATGCTTTCCACTTGTGTCGTGAAATCCTGCGGCTTACCAAGCTTGTCGTTGATGCACACGTTCAGTTTCGACTCGGCAATGTTGATGCTTTTCAACTTGCTGATGCCTTGCAATATATCTTCGCTCATATTGGCGCCCTTACTGGCATGTACCGCTACAAGTACAAGGTCAGTTAGTTTTCGTGACGTCGTCATTTCTTCATTAACTGGCACGTCGTCTTAGTTGATGAGACAAGTACGCATGACCAAGGACCTGAAGCACCTAATCTACTATCGCTTCAACACAGGTCCTGTCGGCAAAGGGCCCGGATGTGGTTTCTGGGCACCTGGCTGGCGAGTCTGGCTCTTCTTCATGCGTGGCATTGTCCCCCTTCTGGAACGCTGGCTTGGGAACCTTCTTGCTCGTCAGTTCGAGGGCCGTAATAGCAAAGGTATCGCGAAGACTGTAACGAAACAACGTGTGGAGTCGCATTATGACCTTGAGCTTCGTGCGGCTGTCATGCATGACATCTTGGACATGATGCCGGAGTCCATCAAGCAGAACAAGGCCAAAACGATTCTACAGCACTTGTCTGAGGCTTGGCGATGTTGGAAGGCAAACATTCCTTGGAAAGTCCCGGGAATGCCGACCGCTATTGAAAATATCATCCTGCGGTATATTAAGAGTAAAGCCGATTGGTGGTGCTCGTAAGTCTTGTTTTCAAGGTGGTGAGCTACCTTCATAAGCGTGCGGCTTCTTCCAGTGTCGCTCATTACAACCGTGAACGTATCCGGCGTGGTGCCACGGTCGATAAGGCAGTTGTGAAGAAGAATTTGGGTCGGCTCACTCGTAAGGAGTGCACTGTTTCATGCTATGTGATTCTGACGATGAGTTAGGCCTCTACCTCAAGGCTGAACAGGAACGACAGCATGGTTATCTCAAAGATGGTCCTTACATCGGTGCCGAAGAGGCTGTTGCCATCTACACCGCGACTGTTCATTGGCTGGAAAGTCGCAAGTTTGCCCCTATTCCATTCCCGTCAGTTAGTCCTTATGGAATTGAGGTTGTCTCTCACGTCACGAATATAGGCCCCTATCGTATAAACATGATACCAAACTTTTGGTCTTAGCTCTTGAGAAGTTGAAAGAGGCTTATTCGGTTAAAGGGCGACTCAATCAGTCGCAACGTGAGGAACTCGCTCTTATTGAACAAGCATATGATAACCCTCATGAATGTGAGTCGCGTTTTACTAATCTAGGTGATAGGGTATCTTACGTGGTACCAGGCTTGTCGCGCATCAAACGTCTACTTCTTACACAACGTGCCTTCAAAGAGGCGGGTATCGAGTTCTTCGACACTTATGACAAGTTGATTCCCTGCTACGACATCGAACCTGTAGAGAAGATAACTGATGCTGTAAGTGTGCCTTTGATTGGTGTTTGGTTGCTGACGGATTGTTGGTACAGTATCTTGATCAATTCTTGTTCTTCGAAGCGGACAAGAGAGGATTATTCCCCGCCTGGATTAAGCCTGCTGATACTGAGCCACCTCCCCTCCTCGTGTATAAGTGGTGTCAAGGGATTAACAACCTCACTGAAATCTGGGAGACTGGTGAAGGCGAGTGCAATGTCATGATGGAGACGGTATTTTCCAAGGTGTACGAGAAGATCGACTTGACGCTTCTTAACCGCCTACTTCGCCTCATCTTGGATCACAACTTGGCAGATTACATAACCGCGAAGAACAACACTGGTGAGTTCGATGCCCATACTGTAATGGTTAACCCTAACGTCTTTCATCTAGTTTTGACATATAAGGATATGGCACATACCAACGCGTACGGCCTCATTCGTGGTCTCCAATTCTCCGCCTTTGTTTTCCAGTACTACGGCCTTGTGCTCGATCTTTTGATCCTCGGACTTCAGAGAGCTAGCGAAATGGCTGGCCCGCCTCCGATGCCAAACAACTTCTTGCAGTACCGCGATTCTGCTACTGAAACTCGACATCCAATTCGACTATACTCCCGCTACGTTGACAGACTACATATTCTCTTCCGCTTCACAGCCGACGAGGCGCGGGACCTCATTCAGCGCTACTTGAGTGCCAACCCAGACCCGACAAACAACAACGTCATCGGCTATAACAATAAACGCTGTTGGCCTCGTGATTGTCGAATGAGGCTCATCAAGCATGACGTCAACCTCGGCAGGGCTGTCTTCTGGAATGTGAAGCAGAGTCTGCCCAGGTCTCTGACGACCATCGAATGGGAAGATACGTTTGTCAGCGTTTACTCTCAGAATAATCCTCAGCTTTTGTTTTCCATGTGTGGGTTTGAGGTCCGCATATTACCGAAGATCAGGACGATGGGTGGAGAACAATTCTCGTTGAAGGATGCAGTTTGGAACCTCACAAATGAACAGACAAAGGAACGGACCGCGCAGGCCTTCCTTCGCGTGTCCGATGAAGGTGCGTTGTGCCGTAATTCGTAGTTATTTCATCGAGAAACTGAGACTGGCTTTCTCGCAGGTGTTCAGCAGTTCAACAATCGCATCCGACAAGTATTAATGAGTTCGGGCTCCACAACTTTCTCCAAGATCGTTAACAAGTGGAACACTGCCCTGATCGGCCTCATGACTTACTATCGAGAAGCAGTTATTCACACGAATGAGCTACTAGACGCGTTGGTCAAGGCGGAGAACAAGATCCAAACACGGGTTAAAATTGGCCTGAACAGCAAAATGCCCTCGCGTTTTCCCCCGGTTGTGTTCTACACACCCAAGGAGCTCGGCGGCCTCGGAATGTTATCTATGGGTCACGTTCTGATTCCTCAAAGTGATCTTCGTTGGTCAAAGCAGACTGATGTCGGGGTCACGCACTTCCGTGCTGGTATGTCTCATGAGGAAGATCAACTTATTCCCAACCTGTATCGCTACCTCCAGCCATGGGAAGCTGAGTTCTTGGATTCTGCGCGAGTTTGGTCGGAATACTCCATGAAGCGAAAGGAGGCAAACGCACAGAACCGTCGTCTGACTCTGGAGGATCTCGAAGATAGCTGGGACAGAGGTATTCCTCGCATCAACACGTTATTTCAGAAGGATCGGCATACGTAAGTCATACAAAAATAGTCCTACTATCTCATACCGATGGCTCTCCTCAAGTTTGGCCTATGACCGTGGTTGGCGTGTGCGTACTGACTGGAAGCAATATCAACTACTGAAACAGTGTGTCGTCCCCTCTCCGTTACTCGCACTCGACTAACTGTATACAGCAATCCCTTCTGGTGGACTTCGCAGAGGCATGATGGAAAGCTATGGCAGCTCAACAATTACCGCGTTGACGTTATAGCTGCTCTTGGTGGTGTTGAAGGGATTCTCGAGCACACGCTGTTCAAGGGTACTTACTTCCCCACTTGGGAAGGTCTTTTCTGGGAGAAAGCATCTGGTTTTGAGGAATCCATGCGCTACAAAAAGCTCACAAATGCCCAGCGATCTGGTCTGAACCAAATTCCAAATCGTCGATTCACTCTTTGGTGGAGCCCAACGATCAACCGCGCCAACGTTTACGTTGGTTTCCAAGTCCAACTTGACTTGACTGGTATCTTCATGCACGGCAAGATTCCTACACTTAAGATCAGTTTAATCCAGATCTTCCGTGCTCATTTGTGGCAGAAAAGTAAGTTGATATCCATTTTGTCTATTGGCTTCCCTTTAATGGTATTCTCTAGTTCATGAGAGCGTAGTCATGGACCTGTGTCAGGTATTTGATCAGGAGCTCGAACCGTTGCAGATCGAGACAGTCCAGAAAGAGACAATTCACCCTCGTAAGAGTTACAAGATGAACTCGTCATGCGCCGATATCCTGTTGTTCTCTGCGTATAAGTGGAACATTACGCGTCCTTCTCTTGTGACCGACGTGAGTTTTTCCTGCTCGAAAGGCGGCGTGAAGGCTCACTTCTTGGCACAGAACAAAGATGTTTTGGATGGCACTACAAGTAACAAGTATTGGATCGATGTACAGCTTCGATGGGGTGACTTTGATTCGCATGATATCGAGCGATATACGCGTGCAAAGTTCTTGGACTACGTAAGTGGTTATAATTGTGTGTGTGCATGGGTTTAGATCTCATGTATTGATCAGGTATCCGACTCTATGAGCATCTATCCATCTCCTACTGGCGTCATGATTGGCATGGACCTGGCATACAATCTGTGGTCGGCGTACGGCAATTGGTTCCCGGGCATGAAACCTCTCATTCAGCAAGCTATGGCCAAGATTATGAAAGCAAATCCCGCTTGTCATGTCTTGCGCGAGCGCATACGCAAAGGTCTCCAACTATACTCCTCGGAACCAACGGAACCATATCTGAACAGTCAAAACTACTCGGAACTATTCTCGAACCAGATCATTTGTACGCACATCGGATTTGGTGGGTCAATAGCAGCTTACGTATGGTATAGGGTTCGTTGATGACACAAATGTCTACCGTGTCACGATTCACAAGACCTTCGAGGGTAATTTGACTACCAAACCCATTAGTAAGTAGTCGGCTTGTATTTTTGGCGCAATGATGGCTTACTTTTTGTCTCAAGACGGGGCCATCTTTATCTTCAATCCGCGATCAGGGCAGCTTTTCTTGAAAATCATCCACACCAGTGTCTGGGCCGGTCAGAAGCGTTTAGGTCAGCTTGCGAAATGGAAGACGGCCGAAGAAGTGGCTGCTTTGGTTCGCTCTCTGCCTGTTGAAGAACAACCCAAGCAGGTGATTGTTACTCGCAAGGGAATGCTAGGTAATTGTCGCATTCGGTCCGTGAAATCCGCTTACCTTGTTTCTCAGATCCTCTCGAGGTGCATCTGTTGGACTTCCCAAATATTGTCATCAAGGGTAGCGAGCTGCAGCTTCCATTCCAAGCATGCATGAAGATGGAAAAGTTCGGTGATTTGATTCTGGTGAGTTTTTTGGGTCGTTCATGCAAACCCCCCGAGCTGACAAGCCCTGTGCAGCGCGCTACGCAACCGCAAATGGTGCTCTTTAGTCTATATGGTATGTCCTGTTTCATATTGGTGACACTGATCTTACATCTCCAACAGATGATTGGTTGAAATCTGTCTCTAGCTACACTGCTTTCTCTCGTCTCATTCTCCTCTTACGTGGACTGCATGTCAATAACGAAAAGGCGAAGATTATTCTTCGGCCTGACAAGTCCACGATTACAGAACCCCATTTCGTGTGGCCAACGTTGACGGATGACGAATGGATTAAGGTTGAGGTTGCCATGAAGGACCTCATCCTGGCTGTGAGTAGCATCACCACCCATTGTTAGCTTTCTGTGATGTCTTACCCTTCTGATCAAAGGACTTTGGGAAACGTAATAGCGTCAACATTGCGTCGCTAACGGCCAGCGAGGTCCGCGACATTATTCTTGGGCAAGAAATTGTTGCTCCCTCTGTGCAACGTCAACAAATGGCGGAATTAGAGAAGGGCACTGAGGCACAGGGGCAGGTCACGGCTGTCCAAACGTGAGTCACTATCAAAATGCTTGTTGGATGTTCTCATTTCAATGTAGCCAAACGACTAATATTCATGGTGACACCATCCAAACGGTTACAAGTAAGTAAATCGTCGTAGTCTTGCGCATGCAGCGCTGAATGGCTTGATGCTGCTGCAGCAACGAGCTATGAGCAGCAGCTATTCAGCAGTAAATCTGACTGGCGTGTCCGTGCCATTTCTGCAACCCACCTGCCACTGCGTCTTCAGCATATCTATGTGTCCAACGATGACGTGAAGGACGATGCTGCTTCGTATACATATGTGCTACCGAAGAATGTTCTGCGCGCGTTCATTACGGCTGCGGACTTGCGAACCCAGGTTGCGGCTCTTATGTATGGCGCCTCCCCACCAGACAACAAGCAAGTCAAAGAGATCAAGGGAATAACTTGGATACCTCAACGCGGTAGCAACCACAACGTCGAGCTGCCAGCTCAGCTTCCCAAAGATGACTTCTTGCTGAAAGATCTCGAGCCTTTGGGATGGATCAAGACCCAAGCGCTCGAGCTGAACCACTTATCGCCTACGGATGTGACCACGCAAGCGAAGCTTATGGCAGATCACCCGGAATTTGGATCATCGACGATCTGTATCGCGGCCTCGTTCACTCCTGGATCCGTATCCTTGTCTGCTCATTCGTTGACCGTCGGTGGATTCGAGTGGGGTCGTAAAAATATGGACAACTCAGCTAATCCGCCTGGTTTCAACCCCAACATGTCCGAGCGTGTCCAACTTTTGTTATCAGACCGTATCTTTGGTATGACCCTCGTGCCCGAAGGCAAGGTCTGGAACTATGGTATTGGCCTCACTCAGTTGTGGTCACCCAATTTGCCGTACAGCATGACGCTGGACACGCCACTTCTCTTCTGGGCGGAGGAACATCGACCAGCTGCATTCTTGACAGTGAGCTCACATTTTACTTCTCACGAAACCTTTTGCTCACGAACCACCTGCAGTTTGCGAACTTGGAGCAGGGTGAAGATAGTGCAGACGTAGAGAATAGCTTTGCATGATGTATCGTACTACAGTTCCATGCGTCCCACTTAATACTATCTGTATAGTAGGCAAAACATGTCGTGTAAAACGGACAATTGAAGGGTGCTCAAGGTGCAAGAACTTAGCCACACAATAATATTATAACCAATCACGTCGTCACGAAGCCAAGCGAAACCATCGATCCGTGTCGAGATAATGCCACCAAATTATCCTCCTCTCGCTCTACAGATCCAGAGCTCTGCGTTTCAGCTGTTTCAGATCGTGCCGCCGTGGCCATATGGGGCTTAGAGTCCCTCCGGCGGGGTGGAGGAGAAAGGGCTACAAAGTCGCGATCTGGCTCGAGCGATGGAACTCTCAAGTCGTTCATCTTGCTCGATGACGGTGACATCGGCCGGTGAAGGTTATGAAGGGGAGGTTTGGGGGTAGTCGGCGTGGTGGGGTTCTCAAGCTGGAGGAAGCTCGAGCCGTTTTGCAGAGTCATTATATGCTCACCGAGCACGAATGGCTGGGAAGATCGAAAATGAGGTGTAGGAAGGCCATCGTCATTGTCGTCAATAGGATCCAGTGTACTGACCTGAGTAGAAGGCACCAAAGGGGAAGGAAGTTGAACAGGAGAACGTGAGTTGGAGGGGACACTGAGAATACGTAAACGCCGTCTGAGGGATAAACTTCTCGCGGGAGGAGAGGCCGGTTGGATGGGATTGGAATTACCCGAGAGGGTTGAAGTTGAACAAGATGACGATGCGGGAACGAGATGAAGATCCGACAAGCTAGCGCTTGAGCTCCGGCGATGACCCTGAGTGGGTGCAGCCTCGTCGGGTCGAGGAGGAAGGGCGGACGAAGGAGGTGGCTTAGGTGAGCTCAAGGAGAGCCGCATGGCGCGCTGCGCGACAGTACTCCGCAAAGACTTTTGCGGTGCGAGAACAGGAATTACCAAGTGAGGAGGCTCCGATGCAGACTCCTTAACTGTCGGGGCAGGAGGAGGAGCAAAATTAGGTGCTGGCCGCGGTGGCGGCATTGAGCGGCGTTTAGCCGCTCCAATGTGCGCTGGTGGTGACGAGCCAAGAACTGACATCGACATTGGCCTCGATGATCCACTACCAACAATCAATCCCAATGACGACGGGGAAGATACACCACCAAGGAGTACCAGTCTCTCAGACCGAACTCGCGAATCAGATGTATTTGTCGAACTAGCGCTGCACGTCGAGGAACCTGAGGCACGTTTCCAAAACGTAGGCGACAACGAGGAACCACTCCTGGGGCTGATACGAACCTGAGAGTGGGAATTAGAAGATGAACTACTGGGGGAGCGGTCGGCGGTGTAAGTGATTGGTAGAGATACGCTTGACTCCGTTGAGGTACGATGGTTCTTCTCCGGTGAAGATGGAATAGAGGGCGGGGGTCCCGAGGGGGGTATGAGTTGCTTCGGAAGGGGAACACCCTGGCGAGACCATCTTTTAGTAACGACAGTGCTTTGTACTAGCTTGTCCGCTGATACAGACGAACTCCCGGGATGTGAAGAATTGACAGTCCCGTTCTCCAACTGGGCCAGTGTCACCTCCTCGCTCCGTTCGCTACCGTGCGCCTCGCCAACACAATGAGATGACACATCCAAACCCGAATCTCGGGAAAGAGACCCTCGTTCACTTGGCAAGCCGGGCGAGTCCATGGCCACGAACGAAGTCCCCGTCGGGGTAAGATTATCGACGTCCCTCAACGGAATTCCGAAGTTCCTAGCAACACTGCGATTACCACCGGCTTGTTTATACATTCCCCGCGGCTCATGTAAAGACGTTGCGGGAATAGTTGTGACAGCGGGCTTGCCTTTCCTGGGAGGAGGCTGGAGAGACAACGTCGACGTGCCTTGGCGTGAGACGGGAGGAGCAGGCTGGATGATTGGACCCGGAGGTGTACTAGAAGACCTGGCTTCCGCAACAACAATGGACATCTCTGGGGCGTCGCGCTCCTTTGATATTTTTAAATCCGATGCAGTGATAACAACCGGCGCATTATTTGATCGCAGACTTGGAGCAGGCGAACCTGGTCCCGGCAAGTGTGGAAGTGGCTGAGGGAGTGGCTGAGAGGGCGAAGAACCGGAATCTGTGGAAGATTTGGTGCGGAGCATTGTGAGAAGGCTGGCTCCCGCTGCACTAAAGGAGTCTTCCGCGTGCCCAGAGGGATAGACAAGGGCAGGTGAGCCTTCGACAGAAGGTGAACGAGGTCGCGTTCCCGAGAAGATTCCTTTCATGGCAGTGGGGGGCGAAGGCAACGATGGGGTGCTTGTCCTCAGCGAACGGAGCGATGGAGGAGGGGAAGACGAGGTCGGTGCTGGCGGTGACAGGGACTTGGATGGGTGAGTTGGTATAATTCCTTGCAGACGCATTGAGAGCATGACATCCATATCGCCCTTTGGCTCACTTCCTCCATCCATTCGTTCTGGAACATCGAGACCGGCACGTGCAGCCCTATACCACCTGTCAGGACTCCGGGGAACCGAAGAGCTCAACTACTATACCTCTGGGCTAGCACTGCGTTCTTGATTGCCGCAATCCAGCGCTGCGACTCTGCAGGGTCCGTGATTTGCAAAAACCACATGGTACGGGAACTACCCTCCCTGGTTGACCCACTCCGCTTCGTAGAAACGTCCTTTCCAGCGAATTTGATTACGTGGCCTCTGCCACCGACCTCTTCCTCGGCAACAAAAATGACGCTATCTTCAGTGACTTCTAATCTCTCAACCTCCCTCTCGTCTTTCGAGGCGCCCTTGAATAAATGGACGTGAGTCTTCTGACTAGCAGGATGTGATGTGAGTACGATTGTACGGGGCTTCCATTGTTTTGCGAGTGCGTAGATGAGCAGGGAAGAGGGCTGAACAAATTTTGGTAATGTCGCGGACAACTCTATGAAAGGACGAAGTGCACCCTGTGTCGCAGGAAATGGTGGTATGCATGTGGGTTGAGGCGGACCTTGAGGAGAATCCAGCGACAAGCGACTTGTTGACCTGCTCGAATGGTGCAGGAGCTCCGGATCGAGTCCAATTGATTGTGCGGCTACGTCCCGCAGCCATTCACGTTCCTCATGCTCGTGGTCTCTGTGTGAAGCTGAACCATCGACCGCTGAAGTGCCGATTGTATTGTTACGGGCATTGATCTCGATGACTCCTTGCATGATATTACTTGTATGGGGTACACAGTGAAAGTTTGGTTTCTTCCTGGAGACAGAACCAATTTTCTTGCGAAGACCGAAAGCGTCGGAGGCAGCTGACAGGAAGCTCGTACGGCGCCTGGATGGAAGTGATGTCGAATGTTGCTGAAAATGCGAATGCTGAGAAACAGAGGGTGAAGAGTCGTATGTAGTAGCTGAGGGGGACGAATCTGAACACTTGGAGCCAAGGTTACCGGCATCTTTACAAGAAAAAAAGAGGGAGAAGAGAGCATTGAGTGAGTCTCGGGGAAACTAGGATCTGAGGTACTGGACATGTGCTCTGTCGTCGTGCGGGTGCGTTCGCCGGCGCGTGAGACGGTGAGCATCTTGCACCTATTGCCGCCGCGCCGATCCCGCAGGTTCGCCTGAGACGGAGAGAAAGAAGTAGAAACTCACCGTGACCGTGTCTGCCCTCGAGATCTAAAGGGCCCGAGTCCATGCTGCCGAGTGCGCTGTCCTTGTTTTTCACACTGAAAGTGGGCATATCGGGGGAGGAAGGGACGGGGATGTGGTGAGGGCTCGCGGTGGGACGGAGGTGGTGGGGGGGGCGGGGGTAAGGCTGGTGAGAGACGAGTCAGATATGAGTGATGGCGTTCATCAGAGGCGGTGGGCCTCGAATAGCCACCGCACGAAGGAGGGTGCGGAGGATGTCCTTCAGGCTGTCGGATCACCCAGCAACGCGACAAGCATGCAAAATGCACGTCGGTTAAATCAACCGCGCGGCCCTTCCTCGTGGGATAGGAACACAAGCTGAACACTTGCCTTCAAATAAGTCCACCCGCCGTCGACGAGCTCGCCCGACAGACCGTGATGATGCTGCATATGGAGCTGTGTTATTGAAGTTGAGGAGGAAACGAGCCCTGTCACTTGGTTGTCATGCAAAGTATCAAATCTCGATACAAATAGTCCAACGCCAACGCCAACGTCAACGTTGAGGAACCCCCCTTGTCAGCCTCACTTTGTCTGTGCCAGGCTGCTGATCGGCAACATTAGTCGTGCTTGGAGGGGCCGCTGGCTCATCACCAACTTTACATGAAACATAGCATCAGTTTACCATGTTACTTTTCTAGCTTTTACATCACAAAAACTGCAAAATTACGATATTTCCCGACAGCTGGCAGAGGGCACGACAGGAGACTATTATGCCCGCACGACCTCGGTGGAATATACCGCCGGGGAGAGCCGGGTTGCCTCAACAATATGAGATTATAGGTATCAAGACTCGGGAGCGGGATCTACAAGACATTATTCATCAAGTTCTTCCCCGTAATCGGGAGTAGCACGGTCGGGACCGGGTTCCTCCGTGTCAGAGTTGTCGCTCCCATCACTCTCGTTTTCATCGTCCTTGCAATCCTGCATCAGATGACCGTCCGAGTGTCAGGATGCTCACCTTCATCCCCACCCAATTCTCCGCCCAAATCCAAGTCCGAGTCCAAGGCCTGGTCATCTTCCTCGCCCAGATTCTCTGAATCCTGGCCCGGAGCCTGCACTAGCTTTTCATCGGATGCTTCGCTACTCGCATTTTCCATCACCTTGTCACTTTCTTCAGGTTGATCGTCTACTGGCTCGCCGACATCGCTTCAAAAGAGTTCATTCCACTCCCATGTCGCTTTGTGGCCAATCCCCCACCTTGGAGCCTCATAAATATGTCTCGATCGGCGAACCTAAAGTAGTATTAGTTGCTTGTTGTACTGTAGATCAGTCGAATGACTTACATATTCACATAATAGTACTTCCAATCCCCAACTACGTCGTCTGGGTTTCGGCGCACTCTTGAGGCCCCGAGTAGATCTGATGTCCGAAAATACCCGAATGCAGGAATGAGATGCACACCGCGCACGACACAGTCAGGGTCGAGAAAGCCGAATGCATCCGACAAATGCTCTTGATCAAAGAATCGGAGTCTCTGGAGGCGTTTCTCGGACCACCCGGATGGATAATTTACATCTCGGCGGAACCAGCGCACAAACAAAACGTTCATGCGTTCAGGTGGTGAGAATGTAGAAGCTTCATCCGCACGGTGCTGTACCATGACATGGAAAATGTACATGACACGGGCATACCAGTAGGGGTGGGTTCGCTCATCCTCGTGTGATAAAACCGTAATGTCGGCGCGTGTAAGAGGGCTGATTGTATCTTGTTCGCGCCGCAAGTCATGGGTGGTGTAATTGACACGGAGCAGTGAATGGTGGTAGGTACGGTCGTCCTTGAGGTTGACACAACTGCAGTCACTATCAGAAAAGTCATGCTCATCTCCATCGTAAGCAAGACCACGAGCACGAGCCAGCAAGTGATCCTTCAACTGTGGGAGAAAGTACTGCCAGCGCACCTGGTCAGTAAAGTACAACCAAGTGAATCCAACTTACCGTGAATGCAGGATCATTCATCCGTCCTCCCAACCATGCTGAAAGGTTATCTACCTTGCGCGATGTCTGGGCAACCGAATGGTGGTCCAATGGTGAGGTATGAACACGACCTGGCCGAGACTCAGGTTGCCCTTGGAGGCTGAAGCATCTTCGTGCAGCGTCAACCTTTCGGATGAATCGTTCTGTCGCATCCATGCTCTTGACCATGTGTTCTTTCTTCTTTCCAGACCGCGGGAAACGCCGCTTTGCACGGCGGTGTTCGAGTTCTCCCTAGCAACCGTCAAGTGACCATAGAGAAGACAGAACGTTCCATTCACTTACAGTTTGCATTGTGTAATTATCCGTAGTCCCATACATTCGTATCGTGTCCACATAGTCTCCCAGAGCATGGAACTTGTAGGTGGAAAGGTTGAGTTTCTTCTCCTTCAGACGGGCGATTGTTGAGGGAATCGTGCGGCCTTGCTTGGCTGGCAACGCAGCCACACGACGACCATGCGCTGCATGTTCCTGGGGAAGTTCAGTGGTATGATAATACTTGCATGTCGTGCGTTGGAACTTGCGGACAGAGCAGCCCAAATAGCTTGTAGCCGCATCAAAAAGTTCTAAGGTTTTTTCAGTATGAAGCCGGAGTTTTGCAGACGCATGCCAAGTCGCAAGATCGAAGAGCAAGTCGAGTACAATATCGTTGTGTTGACCAGGGGGGGGACCCTCGAAGACAGGTATCGCACACTAGAAGGTCCTCTCAGTTCAATGAAGTCGCAAATGGCTTCTTTTCACTTACCTGGAGTAGATCTTCAAAGTCTCGTGCTGCGAGGCGTTTCATAGCCGAGGCGTTCTTGTGAAAGCGTCGAATGGTTCCTCGCCCGAAAGTAGGGACTCGTCGGTACCTGGTCATGACAAAGCTTAGCCTCTCGCTGTGCCAGGTTGTCAGTACGATACCTGTAATTCAGCTCCTGTGTCGATGTTCCTCCGACCGCATGCAAAATACGCATCAAATGTGCGAATATAGCCTTCCAAACCCCAAGCTCAAATTCATGTAGCAGATCAACGACAAGCATGAGGAAGAAGTCGGAGTCCTCAGCTGTGATACACTGCGAGAAAGCATTCTGCATATTTTTCATGAGTAGTCTTGCACAAAGTTACATCCAAGACGTACCCTTGTTGAAACTAATGATTTATCTGCCAAGATACTCTTGACACGAACACCATTCACGCTGGCACCATGTTTGAAAATATACTTGCGCGCCCATGATACTTTCTTCTTGTATGACTGGTCAGTAATTTGCACATTATTCCTACGTTTCTCCATATCCGTCAGTGTACCCATTTGGGGTACGTCGTCTTTCTCAACCAAATAGCGTGGGCAGAGGCATAGCCCAAAAAATTTGATACACGCAAGCAGGATCCTAGGATAGGATATCAATGTTCACACACCATAACTAGTTTAGTAACCACACATACTTTTCAGGATAGTCCACACCGTAAGTATACAGCTGCACAAATGCGCGACGTGTAACGCTGTCAGCAAATTTTATCACAAGGCCAGAGTGATACGCCTTGATGAACTCCTCGTCGAGAAGCAGTTTCCAAACGGCTTGCATTAACTCACGCTTGCAGTGAGTATAAACGTCACTAGACGAACCTTCTTTGAAGAACCAAGCATACTGGTCCTGGAAGTCATCGGGCAACTAATCGTGAAGTCACTTATCAAATGATTTATAATGTACCGTGGGGACATAGGTGAGATGGTGGCATGCTGCCGCTGTGGGTTTTCCGCGGGTGTATTCAGATTGATTACCAAAAAACATATAGACAGGCCAGAGAGACGCATCACCAAAGCTTGTGAGTTGGGTAGCATCTGACCAAAGCAAAATGGAAATAACAACAGGCTCGAGGTTGCCTCCTGGCTCTCGCAGAAGAGCATGGACCCTATGATATATCAGAGATCAACAAACTTGCGGGATGTGTAAGCCTCACTAAAAACCCCTATCGGATCAGTCTCTGGATCCGGTTGCCAATACTCTTCAAAGGGAGTCAGGTGAAACTCTTGTGAGATTGGATCTTGAAACGTGGATGTAACGATGTCGATGATATACGCCATTGATAGTAAGAGATGGGACGGATGGATCGTGTTCTCCCAGTTGCCATGATGACCGTTCGTGTGGCAACGGGATCGAAACGGCTGACCTTTTCCAGCCATAGTCTGCGTTGAACCGGTCATGCAGGTACATCTCTACACGCTTCTTCTCGCGCTCATGATTGAATAAGCTCTGAACGGAGGGGTTAGCATCAGCAAAATTGGGCTTCTCAGGGTCTATCTGATGTTTCTCAGCTTCAGGAACAAAAATGGATGTGAACCAGTGTTCAAAGATATCATGATCAGTCCATCCATTCTCATCCAAAGTCACAAGGCTGAAAGTTTAGTCAGTAAAATGTAAGTCCCATCGGCAAGGTCCTTGACAGCGAGCTCGCAAGGGGGTCCCATATTCGGGGTCCCCCTTGCGAGCTCGCTGTCCTTGATGGCCCACCATCGCTAGTGAACGTGTCTGCGTAACAGCGACACAGCAATCTAGAGATGGGCTACTTTCAATCTCCGCTCCGGCAGATGCTCGTTGGATTGGTGCAGGAATCAAGATCTGTAGGATATCAAGAAATACAGCTATGGATCGGTCTGTAGGGATATAGGACTGCAGTCGTCAGACGAATCATCTACTCCAGAGCGACATCAACGCATCAAATAGAATCTGGCCGGCGGTGGCTAGCCTGGCCTCCCAGCACTTCGTTTGTACGTCCCATATGGGCCAACAGTGCCAGGTGCTCCGCCTAGCATCTTTTTTTGAATCATTCCTTCATTTTTCTGTGGTATCGATGGTCTCTGTTGATCAACGAGATCGGCCCCTCCAGCCACGACTCCGGCTGAATATCCGAGCTCCCGAACATCAAGCCCAAGGAGACGTCTTAGGACCGCGTTTTCACGCTCTAGACGCGACAGCTCGCACTCCCGTTCCAGTGCCCAATCATCATCCTCTCTCCGTCCGGGATCAAAGTCGTCCGATGGTGAAGTGTTAGTTTCGGGAGGAGAACTTGAAGAAGACGAACAAGGTACATCTTCGCCGTTGAGAACGCGCAAGAGCGAACGCAGCGTGGCAGATACGCGTCCCAGAGAAATTGATTCCGCGGTGGTCGATGAAAGCGCGTAAAGGAGATTCTCAGACTCCTTGGCGAGGAGCTTTGCCTCATATTCACGAACCACTGCGAGCTCGTGTCCCTGAACATCCCGCTGTAAAGAGGTAAGATCAGGCACTACCTGCGGCAAGTGAGCAAATCCCCTACAGCTCTCGTACGGAAAGCACTCATAACACTCTCCAGTGTCTGCTCGTACTCCTTAATGAGGGCTCCCAGTTGTTTGTTGTCGTGCAACAGATCCTGGTTTTCTGCCGCAAGAGAGGCATTCATGCGTTCGAGCTCAGCATCATACACATCTATAGTCGTAATGCTTGTAAGCCAATAATCCACGCCTTCGTTCTCACAGATACCTTGAGGTTTGTCATGGTTGAACCTGTAGAGGGTTAGTGTGCGCGGGCATGATCAGCCCTAGTTCAAACGCACCTCCTTAATACAAAGCCAGTCTGAGAGTGCGCAGCCTGAGTCTGAGGATACTAAGTTGGTATCGACAAGGCCAGCAGGCAGGTACGGACCTTGACAGCCCCCGTGGAAGCATGGAGAGCTATAGAGAGCGACCTGTTTTGTGCAAGCTGTTCTGAAAGTTCTTGAAGAGTATTCAAGAGCTGGACGAGTTCAGATTCGCCGGTGTTGTCGAGGATGGTCATCGCAAAGGCACCAACGCCTAAATTGGTATCCACACATGTGGACCGTGCAGTGACCACCACCAAACGGAGCCCACAAAGCGATGGTCGAATCGTCTATTGTCCTCAGTGGACCTTGTGGACCGGCTTCGACGTCGGGGCGAATATATATGAAGTCTCGTCTGCGTTGGTTGCTATCTCTTATCGTCCATGGCTTCACCGTATAACTCTCGCTCGCTGGCGCGCATGAGAGTTGCAGGTCCACAACCAGTCCGGCTCGCACACAACGCGAAAACCGAAAGCATCCATAGCGACGAGACTGCTCCCCCAATGTCTGGTATTCTTGACACTGGTACCGCGATCCCCCAGTTCGACCTGGAGAAGGCCTTCCCGGCTATCCTGGCACCATTCTCGCTCCTTCGCAGGGTCCCCGAATCCCGGGATATCAATGCATTACGCGCGCTTGCCCCCGTATTCTCTCACTGTCTCGATGCGATCTTGCATTCCATGGCGCATCTTCCCCAACATGTACCCGCCAGTCCAAGGTACCGTCTCGCATTGAGTGCGGTCAACTTCTCCAAAGATATGTTCCTGGGTCACGTCAGCCATATACCACTACATGATCGGCCGTCATCCCATCGGGAGGTGATCCACGTTGCCATGCAGTTTCTTGACATGACAATGTGCAGTCTCAAGGGTTTCTTGAACGCTGTAGCCTACGAAGTAGCGCAGTTAAAGCCTTTACCACAAATTCCTGTCGAGGACAGTCTTGCCGGAGATGCAGAGGGACCCGATGCGTCGGCGTCGCTCTCGCATTCCTCCGTCGGCAGTCACCAGCTCGGTTCAAGGGCGGACATTTTGGCATCAAGCTCAGCGGACGCACTCGATCGATCGCAAAAACCTAAAGTTTCTTCGTTCCTCAAGCCCCTTTCCCTTCGCTGCGCAGTGAAAAAGAAGCTAGCTTGCCTGGACTTGGCTGGTCTCGATTCTGCCGCTTCTAACACATTGGTCAACGGTGACTCGGACGATCTAGCGAGTGGTTATGTGCATGTTTCCATCAATACCCGAAATTCGTTGGCGCAGTTTCCCGTTTCCATCGATCCAACCGTTGGCAGAATACCCCATCCTGAAGATGTTACAGAATTATGGAAGGACCGTGGCGGGTTAGCTCAGCTTGCATCTCTCAAGGCTCTCGTGCGGTATATGACAAGTCCCGATGCTGACAGTGACGTCGAAATTGTCGATGTGTTCTTCTTATGTTTTCGGTTTTTCTCGAGCCCTCAAGAGGCGTTCGATGCTCTTGTCGCTAGATACGACGAGAATTTGGCTTGTCAATCTTCCTCCGTGGCGCAGTCACATCCTATCCAGGTCAAGATGCGCATTGCAAGGTTGTTGTACCTCTGGGTGGACCTTCACTGGCGGGCAGAGGATGCAGAAGTACTAGCTCCTCTAACTCAATTCGCCTTCTCTCGCATGGCACAAGATATACCACGGGAAGCTTCCTCAAAGCTTATTTCTTCGTTGCACCAACGTGCTTGTGCGGGTGACAAGTCTAGGGGGCTCAGAATGGAAAAGACGATTGCACGCGCGGAAGCGAAATACCGACAAGACCCACTTACTAGCACCTGGTCACCACGGGAGAAAAAGTCAATGATGCGACATGATTTCTCCAGAGTTAAACTCGAGCATTTTCACTCTTCTGGGGGGCTTACTATGTTGGCACTTCAGCTGACCCTCCTGTTGTGGGAAAAGTACCGTGTTTTCGAGCCGGAGGACGCAGTTCGGTATTTGATGACTAGAAACGGTGATGATAGTCCGCCTATGTCCGAGGTTGCGCGCAAAGTGGCGAATTTCATGGCCTACGAGAGGGCCGTCCATCGATTTGTCATGAATAGCATCGGGACCGCCGAATCGGTTCAAAGGCGGATTGATCTGACCCAATTTTTCCTAGACTTGGCCACTGTAGGTTTCCTCCTGATAGATCAGCGACAGGTTTATTGACAGACAAGCAGAAGTGCCACGAGCTTCGTAACTACTCAGCCTCCTGTCTGATTGCCCTCGGTTGTGACCGTCCGACTGTGCTTCCTTTCATCACAGCAAGTAACTACATGTTTTCAGCGGACACTACTCACCTATCCTCACCGCTTGCTAGAAATTAAAGCTCAGCCCAGCTCACGAACGGATGAGGACTGTATTAAGGGACTTTTACACGCGGGAAAATCATCACATGGTAGGTTACAAGCAAGCTCTGCAGAGTTGTTGTTGTCCTGCTCTCCCTGGAATGAGTGAGCATGATCATTATCCTACCTATGGCATGTAGACACGCCTAACATACCGCATAGTGCTCTTCATTCGGGAAGTTGCGCGTGGATGTGGGTCGGGACCATATGACCAGCATCCGGCATTTCCTGGATCTCGTCTGATAAACCTGAAACGCTACCGTCCAATCACGTGGGCTGTTAGAGGTCTGTTTCACGCCTCCAGTGCGCCTGGCGGTCGTTGATAATACCATTTCAGCAATGGAGAAATGCCATACCCCATTTAGAATCAGCCGTGTTGATTATATTTGCGATTGGCTGGAACACATATTGTCAGAGTACCTCGTTGGCACTGAGGTGGAATGGGAAAGACACATATACAACAACTGGTACGTCGACTGCAAGTGGACTTGGCCAGGTGCCAACCGTTCATAATTCATCTCTATAGTCGCCAACTGTGAAATGCTGGAGGTTGAACCCCACGCAGGCGGGGGAATCTTGTGAACCGACCCGATCTCACCATTACTCGTTTGTTTGGTTTGTCTCTCTTTCTGCTTCTCTTTTTTCTGTCTTTCCAGATCCAATTGAAGTCCCTGTTGGGGTACGCCTGCCTCCCAGTACCGTCATTCCTTAATTCTTTTTGCGCCAGGAGCGTTGCATCATTACAGTATCCTTGTCTTATGTATTTTTTTTCCGAATGACCTACACGCTCGTTATCCGTTGTACCCGATGAAACGTGCTCGTGCCGTCAGGTGGGGTCGTGTCTTATGCCATGACATATGCATAGTTGCGTACATAACCACACGCAATTTTCGGATGCTAGAGGTAAGCGGAATCATGTACGGGCCGCCTCGATTCTTCTCCTTGCAATCTGACGTCGGTTCAACGACGAGAGAGATGAAGTGACAACTGCATCCTTGTCTTTGCTCCGCTCCACCTCCTCACCTGAGACTCCCAAGATAATTTCAACATGGCAAGGGTGGCCTTGGTAGGGGTTGATACGACCATGTGCACGGTACGTGCGACGGCGAGTTTTCTGAACGAGTTTGGGGTTTAACAACTCAATCATAGGGACTCGTGAGAACATACGGGTGCTTGCTGAACAACTATATTTCTGATGATAAGTTCTTCCAGCTCCAAGCTCTTTGCGTCAGCATTGGCCTCAGCATTCTTCAAAAGGCGGGTAATGAACTTGACAGATTTTTCGGGCCAGCGACCTGTAACAGTCACAATAGATCTCTAGTCAATCTGCGATATCCTTCCATCCAAGAAACTCGCCTTGGGTTGTCTTGAATTGTTTGGCTTGGCTGGCACGACCGACACCACCCGAGAAGCGACGGAAGGGAATGACTTGCTTATGTTCTACAACATCACCCAAGTAGGCGTATGCCTTGGTCAATTTCATGCCTGCCAGATCTGCTCAGGTTCCGTGGACAATGCTCGTCTGATGACGAACACACCTGAGAGGGCAGCAGCAACCTCGCGCATGTTCTTGAAGTGTGTACGCAGGTACTCGCCGCGGGCACGGGCAGCTTTTGGAATGCGAAATGATAAGGTGAGATCGACACCGTGAGCTGTACGGAAAACGTACTTTTTTCGGGGTTGGTGGCGAGGGCGGCGGCAGCGTAGCGAACTGGAGAAATATACACATAGTCAGGACGATGTACTGGCAGCATGCAGGTGCTGGACGTACCCATCTTGAGGGGCTTGTCGAGCGGTTGGGCTTGTGTTGGATGGTGATCGGGGACTTGGAGGATTGTGGCTTGAACCTTGTTTCTGCAGTTTTACGGGTTTTACCGGAACCAATTACGTAACCTTCCCCTTTCACGACTGTTCCCGATTCCGGTGTGACGCGCGCTACGCCAAAATCCGAACAGACTCTTTTCAACTAGCTCATGCCAACGTACAATGACACCCATGACCCACCGGGAGTTGTACCTACTCATCAGTCTAACGTCTCCTTCTCTTCTCAGTCTACTGGTCTAACCTCCAACAGCGCGTCGCACGAAACCGAGAACTCAAATAGACCATCTGACGATCAGGTGCGCATATATACACCATACGGAGAAGAGGGGATCACGAGCGCAATAGCAGCTCGAGGCGCTCACGGCTCTCCTGGAGAGGGAAATCCGCATTAAGGAAGGAGCAGAGAGGTTTCTCGGGCTCCCCATCACTGTAGGGGCTGGTCGTGTGTTGCACAGAATCACGCTGAACTTAATCCCGCAAGGACACTATGCGAATGCAAGTCGAGTCAGAATTAGAGATGGCTACAAACGAGATAGAAATACTCACCAGGAGAATCGAACAAGGTGGGGACAACTTCATCAGACATCCTTTCTCAATGCTCACCGGAATCCTTCAAGAAACGTCGCGTGGCAAGCGGAGAAAGAATGGCGTCGGACACACTGCCAGGCGCAAGTTTGCTGGGCAAGCCCCACCATCCACCGTCCGCTTCAGAGCAGACAGCGACGACAGAGATCGAGGTAATCATCCTTGATATTGACACTGTCGCCGCGTTTAATGACTCTACTAGACGACTTTCGTACTGCATTGAACCAGGCAAACACCTATCTCAAGTCACTCACTGCTACCTCTCGCCCGAGCCCCCCTAACCCAGCGATGGTGTCATCATCGAGCACTTCTGCCGGGTCCACAAACTCTGAGCTCGACAAAGCGCGTATAGACATCATGAATAAATTCGTCAGTCTTCTCCAACGCAATCTTCGCTTGCGTTACGAGCTGAACATATCCGAGCTGGTCCAAGCGTTCGTCCTATTTTTGCACTCCTTATGGTGTGTCAACTCACGAAATGAGCAAGTGTAATACCATCTCTCTCAGATAGATCTCCAAAACACTGCCGCGCGGCGGCGTACAGGCTTATCCGCCACTCATTGGTCGATTCCACCTCGGTAGAGGAGTTGCATCGTCAACCTTTGGAATGGTTCATAGTAAGGTTGTATTATTCTTCCCCGACTCGGAGTGGTATGTAAACTTTCTCTAGGTCACTGGCGCATGACAACCAACATCCCGTTGAGAAGGAACAAGTCATCAAGCTTATCCGTGTCGTGGTAGACATTATATCCGAAAAACGTGACAGGCGGGGGAATACTGGATCAACTTCGATTCCGTTGTCCGAGCCAATAATGCGAGCATTCGTTGCCGTTGCAGAGCACGCAGAGGATCCGTTTAGGCAGATATGTGTTCAAACACTGGCCGAGATGAGTCCGTTAGGGTCTTAATGAGTTGTTGCCGCGTCCTGACCGCATCTTCGGTGTTAGGTTTGCTTGATATCGATCTGGTCGCAAGGACAGGCGGCATTCGGTTTCTCCTTCATGCTCTCGGCGAGGGCCCTGTTGAGATCGGTCCCATTCTTGCAGCCACGTTCCTTCATATTATCGACTCCCCGCGCACTCGTGCTTACCTGCGATTGGGTATCGATATCGAGGTATGCTACAAAGTCCTAAGTTTTGTACTCTGTAAATAACCCCCCCCAAGATTGCACTCTTAGCAGTGACTGACGCATATGGACGCGGTCCCGACCACGCGGAACGTATGAGAAGTTGCACAAAGGTCATAGAACTTATGCTAAGGACTTGGAGTGGTCGGTACTACGAATGTTGTTGTTATTTTTTTCTTTTCACAGCTGACGCTGTACCAGGCTTGATGTACTTCTGCATGGAGGATCAAAGAGCAATCAAATCCATCGTTAACACACTGCGGATACCCTCCCTTGAAACAAGGGTACACCTATACTCTTTCTGGGGGCCTAGTACTCACTAAAATGTAGGAAATCGTTCTTGATATGTTTTTCGATCTTCTCAACATCAAAGCCCCCGAATGGTATAAGACCTTCATCGATGGACGTCGTTTGACGAGTGAGTAACTCGACTCCATCATTCCGTAGGATTTAAGGACATGATTTGTAGTGTACCGCAAACCACGGAATTTGCCTGAGCGCATTGGTGAAAGCAAATCGCTAGAGCGACCCCCCGGAACACTGAAGCTGACTGACCAATATATTGCCCTGCTAATCCTAGTTTTCACTAATGCAGGTTTACTAGATGTAATTACATTTCACTCTGATTGAAGGTGTAACACCTGATGTTGTTACTAGGCGTTAACTTGCATGCTGGAAGAGAGTACCATTGGGTCTAGCTTGTCGCGGAAAGCCACTCTACTCATGGCAGAAGTCATGCAAATGGCCAATAGAGTCTTGCCATTAGCTATCGCCGCAAATATACAGGCTGTTCCCCGTGTCTTTAATCTTGCATCGGATTACAATCGCGGGGAACATAGGACTATCGGAACGTCAGCAATATCCGCGATCGATAGTTTTAATCGCAATCGTGCGAGGTTACAACCTAATATCAAGGGTACGAGACCAAGGTTAGCGTTACCTTGATCTCGCGCACCTTTCATTGCAATGGTGTTCTCATTCAGGGCCAATTCCGCGGAGGACGCCGTCCGTCGAGGACAACGTCAAATGGAGCAGAGCAAGATCAAGATAAGCATGCAGATGGATGACAAGACATTCCAATCATACTTGCTTGAGACCCAGGTGAATGGCTTCATGTATAAATGTCAGGTTTTTTGTAAGAGCATTTTCTAGGTCATGCTTACCAAAGACAATACGAAGTGGAACTTTGATATACTTCAAGAATTAATTGACGGACCCCTCCTAAATCCTAAACGACTGGAGGAAGCTATCAAAGTCTCGCGCTTCATGCGCCGTCTGATGTCATTCTTTCACCCCTTTTCACATCGTTTCTCAGACCTTCCGCGTAAACATGTGGGTTCGCGTAAGGTCTCGCGTTCTTGCTGGCTTACCAGGGTCACTTGACAGCACAATTTCCGTTGGGTGCGATTAGGATGCAATCTCCTCACGACCCTTCTTGCGAGCCCAGACGGGGTTCGCTTCCTCATGACAGAAGATGATTTTCTTAATCAGATCGTAAGGAGTTTTGCGCAGCTTGATCCAGTGCGTCTGCCAAATTTTACAAGTTCGCGGCGCTCACCTCGGACAACAGTTCAACAGCACTCCCGAATCTGATCCGACTTTCTCTAAAGCGCGCATATCGGATACCCTGACCTACGGCTACTTTGAAATGCTCGGTACTCTTAGCAAGCATCCAGAGGGACTTGAGTACGCCAGGGACATTTGCATGTCATCGTTGCTGACACAATCTTACAGGCTGATGGAGAAATCGAAGATATTTACTGCATTCTACCATCTCAGCGAGCTCCGAGATCGTGAAGATCTCATAACCGCGGTGATCACGAACCTAGACTACACCATGTACGTATCCACACCTTTTTACTTTCACGCACGCTCAAATATGATGTCCATATAGTGATGGGCACCCTCGCGTAGTGCTTTCGAAAGCTCTGACATCTGAAGACGTTCACGTTCGACTATTTTCGACGAGTCATCTGGGCGAGCTCATCCGCAATTCACTGAGCCCGGTCTCATGGAGTCTGCGACTTCTCCTGACACAACTCTATGATCCTTCCCCGGAAGTATGCGAGATGGCCATTCAGTTCCTTGAGGAGGCATGCGACACGATGGAGGTCTTACAGCTTGTTGTGGAGATGCAACCGACGATGGACCATCTTGGTGAAATAGGACACCCTTTATTGCTAAAGTCAGTTTTAATGTGACGCTGTCCGCATTCATCCACCTGACATACCATCAGATTCATGTCCACTCCGATGGGGTTCCGGTATCTTTACAATGCTGGCTATATCGACAGAGAAATGGACATGTGGTTTCATGTGAGAATGGTGACCTTATTCAAACTCTAGTTAACCACGGTTTCTTAGGAACGAAACACCTATTATGTAGTCCAAGTGGAGGTCTTCTTGGCCAAAGTGTTCAGCTCCGAAGCTGCGGAGGATGACGAAGACGTTCTGCGAGTATCATGTTTTCATCTCAGCTCCGGCTCTAATTAACGCCACACGCCACACAGTGCCTTCGACGGAGTCGTCCCACCTCACTTTTACGGGGAGATGTCCAAAACTGAACTTGGCTGTCAAGTCTTGAGTGAAAAGGGGCACTTCGCAGAATTCTCTCACTTTATTCGGCAGCATGGTCTTGAGAGCGAAGATCTCGAACTCATCCTAAAGTTGAAGAGCATTCTGTGGGCAGTGGCGAGTCATTTTACGTATTTTCCAGTGATGCCCAATTTACAGATATGTGCAGGGTAATGTTGGCGCAACTGAAGGTGGCCTGCCATTTCTCGAAGAGGAAGAAATCATCCCGTCGATTCTTGACATAGCAGAACACTCTCTTATACCTTCCGTACGAGGGTGAGCTGAAAGAGCGCACATTCGGAGAAGGCACTGAGTTAGCTCTTAGAACATGCTTCTTCGTCCTGGGATTGATCTCATCGACGACACAAGGGGCCGAAATACTGGACGACTACAGATGGGAGGCCACTCTGTCGCCACTCGGTCTCCCCACTGGACTGTGCGTACCAGTAGATTTGAATCGATTCATTTCGGTATGGATGATGTGGATATACGTGACTGTCACTCATCACCTCGCTCAAGCTCCCCACCTGGGAACCAGTCGAGGTCAAAAGTGACGCCGACGTTCACTTACTTCCACCTACCGTGCAGACGGAGCTTGAAGTGATCACTGCAATCGACAATTTGAGCAATACCGTGATTGCAAATGCAGCCTCACGTTCCTTGGCAAGGTCAGCGATTACACTAAACAAAGTCGTCGAGACTTACCTTGGTGCACCAGGATGAAGTCACGACCCGAGTACCGCTCCGCGTTCGCATCCCCAGCAGTGTTTTTCAGGGCCCTCCACATTATCTCTACACAGCGTTATCGTCTCCCCGTGCGAAGATATATCCTCGATTTGTTCAATATCGAGCTCGACCACGATGTGATCAAGGCAATACACGATGCCGCTATCTCTCTCCGTGCACCCCCTTCTTTCAAACAATCCGAAGCTCACATCAACCGTGTTGTCAGCATGCTGGGCCCGAAACATGCTGGCGGGGAGTCTGATAGCGATGCAGAAGAGGACGACTCAGAGATGGACGATGCAGCAGAAGATGTGGCCGTCAAGAACAAGCCTGTCATAATGCTGCGTCCAGTAAGCAGGATTATTGGGTTTGACCCATCAGTTCCTTTGGTACTCGCGTCTGCTGACTGACTCGCACTTTCATAAACGAAAGTTCATTGTAACTTATGTTGCATAGCTGCATATGTAGTCCATATCAACCCCCGAAAATCCCATCATATCCCACAATCTGGTACGCGCAGCTGCACCGTTCGAGGATCAATTTCATTCGTGGTAAGTGATCATAATGGCACACTCTGAAGCCCCAAGAACATGGCATGATGCACAACGACCGCCAGCAAACCCAGCCTAACCTGGAAGTGAGGGGAACAAATGGCCTGGAAATCCATTATATTTCGCAGCGCGTCCAAAGCAGAATACATAGCGACTGTGAACCTATCGCTCCACTCGGATCGCTTTTGTACCGAAGACAAAGTGACTCAAAAAGTCACGACGACTTTCAGGTGTTTCGGACATAAAATTCATTGTTACTCATTAGTTATTGCACGCTCGAGAATGAGTATATGGTATGCAGATAGTATAGTACGGCGACTCACCCAGCATCAATGACGACTATCTTGGATCCTTATGTGAAATACTCCATTGAAAATAATATGAGAACAGGAGGAAATTCTGTGCGGACACGCTATCCTGTACGTCATTGAAGCGTTCAACACAGTCAGCATGTGCTGGAGCGGGCCGCCGGGAGTGAGTATCCCGCAGCATAGCCACCGCGGCGCAGACCGGAACAGTTGAGTCGACACTCGCTCGTCCATCTAGAACGATGTCCTTCGTTCGTGCCTGTCGTGCACAACCAACATTCAATACGTTGGCCTATTTTCGTGGCCTGGCGACAAATGGGCCCACCCAAACGCAAGTCGCTGTCGAGAAATCGGAGAGCACACAAATTGCAGAATCTGTCCGGGGCGAGATTTTCACTGCTGATGTAGTCAGTGGTGCGCCTGGTATGCACCTCAGTCGTCGCTGCAATGAAATTCGCATACCCATTCATACTTGTAGCTGAGCTTCGTCATCGCGCGGTACGCATCTATCAACCCACGCGCAATACCATGCAAAGTGGCTCTGGAAAATCGGAACGTTGGCGTATCGACTGGGATATCCTCCAAGGCGCTGGGCGCTGGGAAAACCCGCTAATGGGTTGGGCCAGTTCGTGAGTGGTTATTATACGAACTTCGTACATCTCATCAACGCTTGCGCTAGCGCGGATTACATGCAAGGGACACGCCTCTCGTTCAAAAGCAAAGAAGACGCTATTCATTTTGCTGAGAAGCAGGGTATGCGAACGTTTCTTCCCGTGTTTCTTTTTGCTGATATCACGCTGTCTGATCCCAGGGTGGGACTACTACGTGTAAGTTTCAAGTATCTCTTGCGTGTAATTGCGCCTTACCGGTTTGCCTCGTGTAGTCAACCGGAGGCAGTAAAGAGGATTCCCCCGAAAAACTATTCAGAGAGTTTTGTGTACAAGCCTCACAAGCTACGCATCATGCGTACCAAGTAGAGCTCATCATTTATTAGACGTCCTGAATGCCACTCCGTTTTCTACCAATGAGCTTTTTTGGGGCGGACGTTTTCCGGGAATGATGAACCGCAGTTTGCGTTTAATATACTTGTCCCGAATTATCGGACCAAAATCAGATCGTGGTCGACGACATAAGCACTGCAAGAAAAAACAGTAATTAGCATGTGATGTGTAGATACTGCTGTTCAGTGTTCCATCGTTCAGCGTTGACAGATCGCGTGTGCCAGCTTTCTACCTTGCCTTAGTGGTCATAGTCCGGTGACTAGACTAACATGTTGACGTGGGGGGAGTCTACACGTCGCGATTGGCGGGACCCAAACTCGGTGTATGCCCGTAAGCTACTCACAATGCAATGAAATTCCAGTTTCAACTGTTGCTCCGAATCATCGTTTATGTGCGGTACATTGTGTCTATATAGATTCCCTCGGGGCCAAAGTACATAGTTGAGAATATCACCGTATGATCGCATAGTATGAGGGGCATGATTGACTGCTTACATAAGCGCCGGATCAGATTATATGCGAGGTATGATCCCATGGAGAGGTGGTTGTTGGATCGCTGCAGTCCCGCAAGGTTACACGCGAGGAACGCGTAGGTGACACCTTTGATGGGGATGTTATGTGCAGCCAACGTCTGCGACGCTCTTCCGAAGAAGTGACTAACCTGAAGGCATGCTAGCAACAGAGGTCGTAATGGTGATGGACGATACCTACCTGAGCGCGAGGGACGGAAGACCAAACAGAGAGGTGGAGAATGTGTGTTGTACAAACCCAAGGGATCGTCCTCGTCGTCGCGAAAGACGTTCCCACCGACATCGTTCAAATAGACATCAACACCCTCATTTCGATGTCGCATTCGATCCGACTCCCGTCCATCGCGAGCATGTCCCTCCCGGGCATCCCCTCGCACGGACAGCGACTTGATCTCCCTCAGCTCGACCCATCCCTCCCCGTCGGCCTGGTGCCACTCCACTCGCCTTCCCCCTCCTCCCCCTTCGTCCATCCGCAGCCCTTTCGCCCCAGGAAATCCCGCAGAGAGAAACCCTGCATCGAACTCGCTCCAGATCAGCCCCTCACCACACAGGGGAGACCCCGTGCACGGGTATACGTCGCTTGCTTGCAATGGCATGTCCTTCCCTTTGTCTCTTCCCTCCTTCCCCTCACCCTCATTATAGCCGAACTCGCAAGATACGCTGCGATGGCGCAAAGCCCACCTGCCATAACTGCGCTCGTCGCGCTCAGCCGGCCGATCCCTGCATCTATGACGCCGCCCCAAAGCGCAGAGGCCCAGACAAAACTCCTGGTGCACGGCAGCGCATGGTGCGTGAGACTCGCCAAGAGAGTGATCCAGTCACAGTCGCATCCCGTCGCCGCCGCCGAAAGGGACACAGCACCACGTCTCCATCCCCACAATCTCAGTCCCGTCAACTACCCACATCTCCTCCCCCTGAGGCCCCACTCAGACAACCCTCCCTCGTCCTCGACCCACAGCTGGCCGATATGGCCTCATTTCAACCCACTTCGGCAGCATCCCCACCATCATTGCGTACAGATTCCCCACTTACTGGATCAGGGTCCGCCATGTCCGATCCGCTCCCGGTCTTCCCAGACGGTACACTATACCACATGACGAGCAGTCAGGTGTTGACTTGATCGCTCGCTCGCCAATGACCAATAGGCCTACACAGTATACTCTTCACTTCCCATCTAGATCTCCAAATGCTTTCGTCACCGCAAACGACTCACGACACCGAGACCCCTGAGGATTCTTCTTGTCAGACTTGGTGGCATTCCTCCTTTCCGTGTCCTACTCTTCCGTCCCATCCTCACCCATGTCGAAACCACAACACACGACAACTCAGACTATAAGTGACTTGGTGTTTTCTTTTCCGGTCTTCAAATTATCCGTTTCCCTTCCTCAACATCCCCCACTTTCTCCCTGTTTATTTCGGCCCAGAAGGACGGGTTCGCATGGTGCCCAGTTTCTTGCCTGCTGTGCTTACCATCGCTACATTCTTTCAGTCTTTGGAGTTTTGCGGCAAAGAACATTGCTGAAAGCGATGCGTCTCCGGGACGTAGCCAAAAATGCGTTCGACTCGATAGATCAACTTGCACAGGCAGCTTGAGTAAGCAAGTTCCCCGGCCTTGTCGCTTACCTGACCGCCCAAAAGCTGCCAGCTTTGTTCGAAGTCTGCGCACATCCTAAACTGTACCAGCGAGCTGCCTTTGTTTGGTCTGGTCATGCTCGGCGCTACCATTAGGACGCTTTTCGCTGGCCTTGGTCGACATGGAAGATCCGGCTTCCCGTCACGTAACGCTGGAGTAGATGACACACTGGCGTGATTGCTCTCGTGTTTCCTGATCACTGACAATGTGCGGCAGTGACACATGACTGGCTATCTTCACCAGCCTGGGGCAATTCTTCGTCGGAGGCCGAGATAAGAAAGGAGCTCTGCTAACGTTGATACTCCCGGCTGGTCTGCCTCAGCAAGTCGAACATCTCCTGACGTCTTCATCCCAGAACTCAATAATGTACGCGCGCGAGGTGCAATGAAGAAAATCATAATTGACTCTACTGATCGGTTTGCCCCACTCTCCCGGCGAGGCGAGGCGTTCCTTCGATGGGGGAACATCAACTGGTTACTCAATTACGGGCCCATGCTACTTTGGTACAGCTGTCCGAGATGCGTCACAATTCCAGCGTATCAGACGTACTTGGAGAGGCACTCGACTCATATGGATGTGCCCTTGAGAGTACGTCCCTGGAGCGGGGACGTGAGTAATTATTCAAGAAAGCGAGCCGTTTCTCGTGGCGAATGCAACCAATTGTCCGGTTGACATTGACGCGTGGATTCCAAACAATATACGCTTGCTGCTATGAAGGTGCTTTCCTGTTTAGTGGTTGAAAGCGTAACTCAACAGTTCCTAGCGACTTTGATCACCTTTTCTATAAGATGGCCGAGGATTGGCGTATGCCAGTCTTGTCTCGATCCGTACAACCGAACTAACATGTCTTTCCAGTCACCCCACCAAACCTGTCGTTCAGCATGCCATCTAGTCACTAGCAGCGGTGACAGGGAATGGACATACGTTAGTACACCCGCCATTCTAGTACACGAGTCAGGCCGCCAAGCAGTGCGATGTAGGAACCTGTGCGTCATGTCACTGACCTGCGACGGGATCTCTCTGAGAATGCGTCAGTTTTCTGACTCTTATCCTCGATGTTGACACGCCCCACATTGAATCCATTGACTATCTGAGTGCCTCGTAACCGTGTTCTGGTCTGTCCTCCAACTGCACTACTGTGGATCAACGGCGCTGAGTCGTTATGTCAGGGCAAAGACACCGGTCGCAGGCCATCATCGCTTGCTGTTGTAGCAAGGCTAGTCGCTTCCTTGGACTAGGAATCGATACCCTTTCATTGTGGAACCTGGAGGATAGTTGGATTGGCTACATACTCATGGGCGTTATTACTATATACCGATATTTCCTAATAAAGGATGATGCGGCTGCTATTATAGTCACGGATGTACTTAAGCCAGGATACGCATCGTCCCCTACATTGACGTTGACCTGCGTGATAAGTCTTTGATTTTCCATGGAAGACATTCGCCTTCGTCATGTTCCCCATACTTCACCGGATACGACATCTTCTCTCGTTCTCGACGACCAACCATCTGCTCTGATGCTGAAGCGACCACCGTCTCCCTCCTTTGAGGGTGCTGCCGATGAGATCACGAGGAAGAGGTTCAAGGAGGACACATCAGAGGACATGGCACAAATACCCATTGCATCTACCTCTAAATACGAAACCCTCGTCAATGATCTTGCTCAGGAACTTCAATGCGGCTGCTGCGCCGAACTCGTCTACCGACCAGTCGTCGTGTCGCCCTGTCAACATTTCTTTTGCGGAAGGTATTTTTTCGGCTGGTCTATTTGGTGTGATCACATGCTGACGGGGTTGTAGCTGTTGTGTGCTCTGGATCAAGGTGAGTTTCTTTGGACTGTCGGCACCAAGTGCCACGAAACGACGGGGACTACGCTATCACAAGCTAGTCTGGTTTCGCCAAGCGCGTTGTTGGTTGTTTTTCCGACTTGACTCTGGTATGTTTTGGCGACGCAGGCGCTAACTTGATTGGCCTACAGAACGGTGGTACGAACTGTCCCGCATGTAGAGGGATCTCGAGCTTCGTTACGCCATCCCGCCCTCTTCAGACAATTGTCGATGTGATGCTACGCGCGGAGCCCTCCAGGACGCGTACGGAGCGAGAGCGAATGCAGGCGGATGAGATATACAAGGCTGGTTCATCGATGAGGGTGGGTATGGTGATTTGTGTTGATACGGTCATGTCTTAAACACCATACCAGATTCCAACTCCCCGAGAGGCCTCTCCAGAACCCAATCTCAACCAGAACTCAGACTATGCTCGTCCTTGCCCACATTGTGTGCCGGATAACCCGTATGGGTGGCGATGCCCGCAACCGATTGTAGAGTTTTCGGTCCACCCCGAACAGGCTTGGCATCTCGACGACGGTGCACCCCCCGGACACGCATATTGCGGAAACTGGTATGGAATGTTCGTGTTTTATCCTTGAATGTCGCTCAGGGCCGTCCCACCAGTGAGATGCTGCTTGCCCTTGCAGCCCCTATCACGACAAAGTGCGACTTTTGCCAGGTGTCGTTCTGTGGAGTCACCGTCCAAGGCAGATGCACTGCGTCACCCCTGGTCGCTCAGCATCCTCACAACATGAGTGACATTGGCGATCTCATTCAATCTTCCGAGGTCTACGAATGTTTTGAAAACAACACTGTGGAGGTTGAAATCATGTTGGATTACTTGACCAACGGCCAAATTACCCCGAGACAAATATATCGTGACGTGGGTGCTGTTTGTCCTTTGAATTCTTGAGACATTGATTCGCTTGTAGATCGTGCAGCATCTACAATCACAGCCTAATGGGTTCCGGCCGTTAATTGAGTTGGATCTCTTTGTAGATATGCATAGCGTCGCGGCGGGAATCGACGATCACCCCACTGCTCCGAGAACTCGCATTTGTAGGCCATGTGCAACAGAAATATTACTCTGGGGCCTGAAGGAATGGTGGATCCGCGAGCGTGAAAAGGGTCAGCTGGATGCAGCTATTGCGAGTCGCCCTGATTGCGAGCAAGGCGGGTCGTGTGGTCGACAGAAAGACCTCGGTATGTCATGTCTATTTTAGCGGCGCCACTGCTGTCTGACGTTCCTTGATGCCAGCGCATGCCAGGGAGTGTGAGTTGCTGACCTCTATAATTTGGGTGACCTGACCCTATGATGTGTCGTGTATGATAGATAATCACCTGGTCTCAACCTCAGCGGCCCGACTGGTGCACGTGCCTGGGTTACCTGCTGGTCCTCCTGAAAGGGACACAGTCTACGAGACAGGGCTGGAACTCGGTGGACCTAGTCCAGTCACTGACGTCCACAGCGTTGGAGAGGCTGTCGTCGGTAGTGGTGCTGATTATGATAGATCAAATGGGCCTGTACCATAGTGGTGATCTGAAGGCCGCCTGTTCAATTTGGCTCCGCAATGGTAACATCGCACTGTCCCTATTTTTTATTCTGCTGTTGCCCTGCATGTCGCTGTGCGGACGGGATGCATTCATGGTATATGCCACCTCGCCAGGAATATATAACTAGCGTGGTATTGTATATTCTATATTAATGGTACCCCAATGAACAAGTGCGAAAACACTGCAAAGCATACATACATGCGCCCAGAAGATATGTATATAAATGAATGGAACGAACGACGTATATCGGTAACACGAAAAGTGAATGAAAAGGTCCCTACATCATCACGTTTCCAAGTCCATCGTACATGGCGATATCCTCATCCCATTGTCGTCGACCACCACGCCCGCCAGACCGATTCGAATGAACAGAACCCCTGTCTTTGGCGAGGGCTTTGCGTCGCTGACGCTCTTTAAGCTCTTCAGCTAATCGCTCAACCTTGGCCTTTTGTTCGGCCTTCTTCATTCTTTTCGCCTCCGCTTTTCGTATCTTCTCCTCTTTGGCATCTTCCTTTGAGAGCCTAACCGTGTGGACGCTCAGGGTCGACGATGGCAGCGACGACGTTGATATTGATTCCGCGTCATAGTCAGAAAATTTAGATCCTTTAGACACCGGAGAAATGATGCGCGTCAGGGAGAGCTTCCCGCTCATATTTGGGCGCGAACTCGACAGCACTGTCCGGCTTGTGGCCGGGGATGGGTTATAGTCAAGCATGGGTGGTAATGGCTGGGTCAGGAGGGGGAAGGGGGGAGAGGGGCGTCGTGGATTCCCGTTCTTTGTGCGTGCATCGGCGGTTGGCAGAGATTGCATAAACCCATCCTGCCTCGGAAGATGCTCCACAGGCGCAAAGATGATGTTTTCAGAACCTTGAGAGACAGGTCGATCGATGGGTAACCAATCCCTTCCCACAGACCGTTCTTCGATGATGGCAAGGGTATGCGACGACGTAACGTGATCGATAGGGGTCTTCAGAGTGGCTGGGCTTCTTGAGGGAGAATGTGATCGTGAATGTAAAGAACTGACGGAAGTTGAAGAGGAAAGTGATGGAGTATCGGAATCGCTTGTACTCACGCCGGCACTGGAATGTTTCCGTGCCCGAACGCGACGCGGAAGGTGATAAGTAGGCGAGGGAGTCTGTAAGGAGGTATGTGAATACCAGCGGTTATCCTCCAGAAACGATTCGAATTCCGACTCGAGCGAGGTGGAGGTACAGCTAGTACGAGGGTGTGCGGGATATGGCGGGGAGAAAGGCTCCTCACATTCCAGAAGAAGGTAGGGTGCGACAGACGTTTTCCTCGGGTGCTGGTCACAACGTTTGACATCGAGGTAATCATCAAAACCGTCGTCCAGCGCCATTCCAACAGCCTCATGTTCTTCAGCGATACTGCGCGTATACGACACCGCTGGGGAGAGCAATTCCGCAACGGCACAGAGTTCATAGTCCGTGTGTTCGGAAACGGTGCTGAATGTTCTGCTACGATTCGATATCGTCCAGCTTTGTAGCGGTCTCGAGGTGTTCTGTGGAACGGTCGCGTTATGCGAGCGTTCGTTTAATTGAGAGCTTGAAGCTGACGCGGCAGCCGGAATTTGATATGGGTCCCCATCACTAGTAGGAATAGCTGCCATAAATGTCAGTCGATTGGTATACCCATGGCTCGACCTAGACGTGTACCCTACTTACTGTTTTTCGCAACATGACCTCGGTTAGCCCCAGAGCCTTGTTGATCGACGGCCGCTGGCCTGGTATCCGATGCGCCGCGGGCCCGAGCTGACGAACCCAAGGTCTCTTCTGATCCCCGCCCTTGATGATCGCTATCGCCCGGGTCAAGACCCAGATTGCCCCCCCCCCCACCACCACCACCCTTGCTATCTGCGCGTGAACGGCCCGTCCTTTTCTGACTGTACGACTAAATAATTGTAGAGAACTATGAGCTTCGTCCATAACTCAGACGTAACCTGCAGCGAAAACCTTACCATAACAGTCTTCAGCGCGCTGCACCCCAATGCCAGGGAGTCAATGTACTATAATGCCCAAACCTTACGCAAACGTACCGTATCTGAAGACTTCGACAACTGCAAAGTGTCGCTACTTCGTACACTCCGACGGAGGTCGAATTGGACAGAGCCCGATGCATCGCATGCTTCACTAAAGCTTCCAGATGCGTGATCTGGTATGTATTAGAAAGGATCAACAATTGACTCAGGACCGCCGGAGCATGTTGAAGAGGAGTGATGAGGGCAAGCGAGTAGAAATATTGCAATAACGCCAGTGTTATTGGGTACGGTTCCGAGAGATGGAAAGCGCGCGGTGTTAATCGCGGATCCGGTCGAGGCTCTGAGGCATCTGGCGCTCCAGGGAGGTCAGGAAGACCGACATCCATGGAAGAGGAGGGTGAGGTCTCAACAGCCTGGCGAGCACGCTGCAGGAATTTGATCTGCTGGTCCTTGAACCAGGGCCACCTATTCTCCAAAGTCTTTCTCGAACATTTGATCTTGCGCCCATCATCGCATACAAGCTCAAAGTCCGCCAAAACTGCTTCTTCGAGTGCAGACAAGCCAAACTCCTGCATAGGAATATCGAGCCTGGGTGGCGGCGGTTGATAAATGCCAAATGACTCTAGGTCAATTACTGCGACATGATCCCAGCTGAGCAGACGGCGGTTGTAGTCATCTACTAAACTTCCGTTGCGATTCCCGAACATGACGAATTTGTTGCCTTCTGCCCAGAGGCAAGCTCGGAACCACGATCCCGAAGCAACCGCATTTCCTGGATCAATACGTGACCAAGTCATCGTGACCAAATCGAGGGCCCAAACCGAGTAAGATTGGTACGTGTGAGCGAGGTACGTGCCAGCGATAATGAAGTGATTTCCCAAGATTGCGCCCGAGGGAAATCGAAGCCCAGGAGGAAAGGAAGTTCCAGTCATTACTGTGGAACGATCGGTAATTGTGAAGTCCGTGTCAGGCAATGGGGAGAAAACTTCCAGTTCGCGCTTGACATCCGTGAACTTGAAGCACGTGGTGAGTACAAGTCCATAGTGATAAACCAGGAGCATACATTGTAGTTGCTGTAGAGATAGATATCGTTTGGAAAGTCGTCAGTTGGGGAGGTAGAATATGGAAGATGAATGAGGGAATCGGCTGGCGTGAAGTCCTGAGAAAGTGAGGACATGTCTGATCGGAAGCGGGTCCCCGGGGACCCTAGGATAGCAGTATTGTTGGTATCACGTGATTCTTCTTGAGGTAGCCGAACACGTAGGCTGGCGGATATTGCTACACTGCGATAGGTGCCACAATGATGGGGGAAGCTCCTCCGTTGGACCCAGGCTTTTCCTAGGAGATCGTAAACGTAAACGTCATCCAACCAGACATTGGATAGATCTTGGCCGCCAATGATGAAGAGCCTGTCTGCTGTCACGGAAGAGAGATGTGCATATCGAGGCTTTGGTACCAGTGCTTCGGCGGGGGTATCTGAAGATATTCCGACGGTAGACGAGGCAGGGAGCCAGTGCATGGTCGACAAGTCAAAGAATCGAATGTCGTTTAGAACACACAGATCCTCTGTGCTGGAGGAATTGGGTGCGTTTCCCATTCCGCCAAAGACGATGAGATGGTTGTTCCCTTGAAGACGAGGGATGAGTAGGCGTTCGAGGAAAAGCGTGGGAGACGTACATGCTTCCGCGCTGTGAAAGTAGCGAGGTGCAGGGATATCGTCCTCCAGAAAGGGAGACAGCTTTTCCCAAGTGAATGTCTCCAGATCGAAAATATAGATGTCGGAGACCATGCGTCGTTCTGTTACGAGACGACCGCCCTGATAGAGGATGAAAGAGAGTAAGATGGAACAGGCAGCGATGTTGACTCACAAACAGATACATTTTCGATCCGACGACGGTGGTGGACGCGCCCTGTGGAGCGGGTGAGTGGTGGAAGTGGTGATGAGAAGGGACTTACGACGAGCTTCGCAGGGACATCGCCCGAGGTCTTCCTGCAGAAGGTGGTAAGATCGGATATGGAATGCATCGCTGGCTCGGGACGGCCCTGCACGGGGAGACGGGCGGGGGAGGGGGGCGACGCGGATGGAGGGAGGAGGAGAGACTAAAAGTACGGAACCAAGTATACCCTTGATGATACTCGGCTATTAATCACCTCAGATCGCTGTTCGGCTGAAGCGTGATGCAACCAGCCCACGTGTCCAGCGCTGCCACTGTGGAGTTCGGAGACCGCTTCAAACTCCGAGAACAGAAAGCAGTATGCCGTCAGCATGCCGAGAAACACTGGGGCCATTTTTGGCGGGTGCAGATGGTACCTACTGCGTCCGAGTGCCTGTCTGGAGCACGCTCATGGCACGCGTCGGATGCACCCAAACCAGGCACTCCTGGTCTCCCAGCCTCACGATGTCCAACGTGGTCTGACCGGGCTGTTATCAGCTTCTTATCGCAGCAAGAATCCAGCAAACTTTATTTACTTCTCCGCCCTATCTGCCTGCCCCATGAACAGTAAATTGTAGGCGAAATGAAACCATGTATGTATGTGCGTCTGCTTAGCGCAATGTACCTCACTCGCTGTAACAAATTACTCATTTGTCCGCAGCAACCTGATTGAATTTGCATTTGGTCGTCCCTTCACAACATCTCATCATTCTACGTAGCGCTTCGACTGTCCTTGAACCGCGTAATCGCTAATTATGTCTGTCCAGCGGCTCGAACGCCGAACGGGAACGCCCTGAACTGAAACGGCGCTTCCGTGGCCTACCATCCCATTCTAAAAGTGCCTATTCCCCTCGTCGGTATGACCCACCGATCACTGTATGGATATATTCTATTTTGAATTCTGTGCAAGGTTCATGATGCGGAGAAAGTGACTACCCCCTCAAATTGCGTTCTGATCAGGGACACGGCATTGGTTGTAGGCACATACCTCGTACTGGTGATGAAACACGCTCCTAGGAAGTTATGCGGCCTGAGAATCTTGACCCAAATCGTTCATACTGCCCAGGGGATGACTGCTCATCCTCGGCGCTGGCTGAGGCTGCCCTCCCGTGCCTTCTGTGTATCATCCTGGGCGATCCATAACCCCTCTGTCACCTGTTCAATATAGAAAACTCCGCATGTCTCATTCATTGCATCCTGAAGCAATATGTCGTTTCAAATCACGGAACAGCCTCGCGCATCGTAGTCTCGCAACCAGACGTTTTGTGGGCCGAGACGTTGATAACCCCGGATCGACTGGGCCGCTTCCAGCTAAAACGGTGGTGATCAATTTTTGACGGCGTGGCAAACCTAGTGTCAAATGCCATCTCGCTGAGCGGACGTTTTATGAGGCAAATCCACGTCTCCTCAGCAAAATCCGATGGTCAGCGCGTCAGCGTTCAAAATCCGGTAGTACCGTATGCGTTGTCCCGTATGCGGGCCGCAGTTGGGCAGGGATGTACTGACATGACGATAGGGAAGCGGATGCTGATGAAGAGTAAACCATCGTGTGTTGGCTGTTTGGCTTTGACAGATAGCAACGCAATATCCAGCGTGTTGCGAGCAACATAAACGCACCTCTTTAAACGTGTAGTGAACGCAATTCGCCCGTTTTGTACGCTATATCTCATGCCTCGCTGCGTGGGGACACGACACCAGTTTCGTCGTCGTCCACTGCCCCGTCATGCTTTGCTTCTCGCGCTGCTTTCGCCTATTTCAACCACCCGTTCTTCATCTATTGGATTCCCATCACCGCTGAGCCAATCTTGGTCAGTCCCAGAGATGGGTTCACCAGCTTTCAGTTAAGCTTCAAAGCTTGGCTTTCCTATCCTGCATGTGGAGCTTGGTCAAGACCTCGACATAGGTTTCATGATATAGCAGAGCAAGGGATATCAGCATAAAATCCCTGCAAACGAACATGGGAAGTAGAAAAATGTATATGGGTCATTTCGGGTACGAACACGAGCGGATGCCTGGCAGAATAGACGCCGGCTCCGGACGTGGAGTTAAACAGAGCGCTGCCAGCGAACATAAGTCGGAGTTTGAAGACACCACCTTAGCTCTGTTGCACTAAATTAGTGTGCGAACTAGAGGGCATGATCTGCTGCGGAGTGACCAAAGTAATCCCGAGTCGACCTTTATCGCGATCACTATCTCTTTTCCTTGCCAGACGCGATCTTACATCCCACCCGACTCCACTAGCGGACATGTCCAGCATCGATGTCTCCGAAACAGAAGACAGCATTAAAATTCATTCACACCTTCAGTATAACAGTCCGGAACATATCTCTCCGCACAATGTCCATCCATCCCCCCTGGAACAGTTCCACATCTGGTTCAACGAGGCTTGCGCAGCCGGTGTCCGTGAACCAGAATCCGTGTCTTTGTCCACTGCGACACTATCTGGCATACCCTCCTCGCGTATGGTCCTCTTTAAACAACTAGACGAGCGAGGCTTCGTGTTTTACACTAATTATACCTCCCGCAAGTCTAAGGAGCTCGACCAGAACCCCAATGCTGCCTTGCTCTTCTTTTGGAGAGAGATGTCAAGGCAGGTTAGGATTGTCGGCAAAGTGGAGAAATTAAGCAAGGAGGAAAGCGAAGAATACTTTCAAAGTCGCCCTATCGGCAGTCAGCTTGGTGCACTGGCGAGTAAGCAAAGTACTGTCATCGGGGAAAACGACCTTCAGGAAAGACTCGAACGACTCCGAAAGCTCCACAGAGTCAACGAGGGCACAGAGGCAAAGATTCCCCTCCCGGATTTTTGGGGTGGTTGGAGGGTTCTTCCAAGGTAAGGATGTTGCTTCTCGGTGAGCACATCTGTCGCTAACTTCCCTCAGCGAAATGGAGTTTTGGCTCGGGAAGCCATCCCGTCTACACGATCGAGTCCGATACCTGCGCGTCGAAGAGTCACCCCACTGGATGATTGAAAGATTGTCACCTTGAAACTAGATCACCAACGGCCATATGGGTCCGGATCCCAGAAGAGGTGGTTCTACTAATCGGTAATGCGAAACGGGCTTTGGGATGGGCTTTGCTCGTTCTCTTTTTGGATTAGTGTAAGACCACTCTGAAATTTCCTTTTTTTGCTCGTCCCATCCAATCACAACATTCGAATGGCTGGCGTTAGAGTCGTCAAGCGATAACGTTACACAGCTGCTTTACATATTTGCTATAATACTGGTAGAGATTTGTACGTGGTATTTGTGCCACGAGATACCCGGAGGCCATCTTTCGCATCTCTGCGCAAGTCGGATGTGCTCTGTCCGAGTCGGCGTTCACCGCTTTTTCTTACATCACTGGATGGACGCTCATAGTGTTCTGAATAGACCTGTCAGACCTATTGCAATGTTGTTCGGATGGCCTATTCGCTCAGAACACCACTCAATCGGCGACGATGAAAGCGCCGTAATTAACGATGTTTGCCGTGAAGCGAGTCGCGGCTTCTGGCGCCTTGGACTTGGACCTCATCAAATCCACGGTCCCTTGGTCTCACAGACGTCGACGCGTTAACAACGGATGGGACTAGAAGCTAGTCCTTGAGCGCTCTCGCATAATCTTTCCTATTTGATCGGTCTAGAGAATGCTTCTAGAAGTTGCTCGCCCCCAACTCACTCCCTATTCGTACAGGTCTGACTGCTTTTCGTCGCTAAGGCGGACTAAGCGGAGTCTTTTGGGGCTTCATAACATCAAGTCTACCCTGCCAAAGTCATCAAATCTAGACGGACCTGGACACGGCAATGCATGCGAATCACTGCAGAACCGCAAAGGGCCGGATATAACGCCTCATCGCCCATCGGCAGAAATTGACCACAGAAAATTTGGTTCCGACTTCAGATATCTTGAAGAGTGTGGCGGTACTGTAATCACATACTCTTTTCCCACCTCCACATGATACGCACAACCCCCTCGGCATTTGCATTTAACTGAGGTGAGATACTTTCTCGTACCTTAAGGCCTTACCCTCCACCTTTGTACTAATATATTGTGACCTTTTCCCACTGCTGCAGGTGTGCCAGTAAATGTAACGGCTTTTCAGTCAACTGACCGCAATTTTATTTACGGAGATGTTGATGTTTGAGGACAGGAGGTACACATGCCGGTCAAGCACTAATCAGCGGCTGCTAACGTATGGCTAAGTCTAAGCATTCCATGTAAAATCCAATCTAGCCTCTTCAATCGTATCCTGCTATCACCAATCATTACTGTCGCGTGAAACTTATAGAGGACGATCCCATATTGCCTGTTATAGCTGGAGAGAACATAAACGATGGTGACATTAGACGTAAAAAAACCATGAAACCACTTCCGTGACACTTTCTCTAGGATGTCATGTACGCGAGCAGTAGGCCAGTCGACTATAGCAAACACAGAACATGCTCCTATACCACTGCCCACCCAAGTGTCGAACCTTGAATACTAACTCCGATAATCAAAGTTATCACCCGCACTGCGACGATCGCTCCGATGCTCGTGATGCCGTCGGAAGTATCGTGTTACTTAACCTGTCGGCAAGTGCTGCACAAGGTGGAGTTCCAGATGAATACTAGGATAGCTCCCGACTAGAAGTGATTTGTTGGGAACATCTCAAATAACGTATTTCCGTGCCCATCGACGCCGTTGAAACGGGCAGTGTTATCGAGAGGCTCAGAGGGCTGTACGCGACCTGAATAATGCCACTGCGTTATGTGAAGCACAACAACTGCTAATGCAAGGGGTGGATCACCTGGCAGCCAGGAACCCGAGAGGCAGAGAAAAATGCATCTCGGCCAACGTTTGCCGTCCGTCGCCTGCCCAGCGCTTTGGCAAACCGAGTTTCAAAGACAAATTTCTACTGTTCGTTGCCCTTTCTGCTACCGCCTTACAGGTTCGAATCATTCAAATTAATTGGTAGTTTCAGCAGTGACGGAAGCCCTACTATGACTTCATTGGCAGGATGCATGCGGGATGCCTTGCCCGCCCAGGAAGGGGTGTTCGATCGTCGCACAGTACGGCCGAGCACTAGCAGGGGCACTGGCCGCCGGTTCGTTTGGAAGACTGATTGGGCGTTCTTGGTAGAAATGTACAATGTAGTCAGGGCATTAGGAATCAGCATCCTAGATAGCGTAGGAAATCTTTCCTACTTGAGTCGTCTTTAGTAGAGTTGGGAGACACATCTAGGACCAAATGGTATTTTCTACCATCTTTTGTATATCCTTTAGCCATGGAGCGGGTCCGATTCAATTTTGGTGGGAGTCCGAGGACACGATGAACAGCTGCGGAGAGCACAACATTAAGCGGTTTGTACGTCACTCGCTCGTACCATGACTTACGTGACAGGCATCGTACCAATGGTAGGTTTGGTGGCCTGACATCATAAGTCGCAATCCCCATGACTCTCTTCAATCGCACCCTCGAGGTTCAAACTGCATAAAATCAGTAGGATTCAATATCATTGAGTTTCGCTCGTACGCACCCTTCGACTCGCAAACGCTAGTAGCCCCGACTGATCGCTACAGTAGTCATGGTGCCCTTTCTCAGCGGCAACGCCGGTTAACGCGTTCAACGCTTCAAAAGAAGGCGTTGGACACGTAAGCCGCGTCCACTCACCTGCGACGATGCTGACTGGACTTGGAAACTTCAACACAGTGCCGTCAAAAGAGAAGAGGAGAGGTCAGGGTTGTCGTGGGTAGAACCTCACATTACGATACTCTGAGCGAGAGCAGAAAAAGTGGAGGTAGAGAGGGTAGCAAGAATGGCGGTGAGCTCCCTAGTGAGTAAACAACAGCTTATCAGGAAATTCAAAACGACCTCAGGATGGGCTCCGCCCGTTTTCTTTTGGACTAGTATAAGACCACCCTGAAATTTCCTTTTTTTGCTCGTCCTCATCCAATCACAATATTCGAATGGCTGGCGCTAGAGTCGTCAAGCGATAATGTTACACAGCTGCTATTCAGATGCAGGGATGCAGAGAATTCAGCGTCCAAGGGCTTGAGTCCTGAACCCCCACACCCAGCACGACAACGGCTTTCCGGCAAGCCATGGACTAGTTGGACTTGGAGACCCTGCCTAGTCAGGGTGGGCGCGGCATGCATCACCCAAAATTAAATCAGTCGAGCAATTCAATCAATCCACGGAGGATGCATCTAATCATTCTCCTCCGTGATGAAGCAGGCATCTGGTTACCAGCTTCGGAAGTATATTGAGTTCAGCTCGATTTGAGCTGGAGTTGACACAGGAAGTATATTGCTTCGAAAGCCGCAGAAAACGACGGAGAGCGCCATGCAATGTGGATGCACCTAGTAGTGTGATACCCGCTTTGATCGGCAGTGAAGGCTAGAGGTCGTGGAGTGCCCGTGGGGTGCTCAATTACCATCCCAGACGCGGCAGCGATAAAAATATGGTTTAGGCGAGAAGGATACGATTTGATGCCTGAACCGAAGAATGTCAGAACAAGCCAAAGGTTATGCGAGCAAGTCTGGATCCTGTTACCAGGTAACAGGCGATGGTCACGAATCTTCTATCCGAAAAGCAGCTGTGTAACGTGATTGGACGAAGACAAACAAAAGGAAATTTCAGAGTTTTACACTAGTCCAAAAGAAAATGGGCGGAGCCCATCCTAAGGTCGTTTTGAATTTTCCGATTGGCAGCCCAAACGAGGATCGCTGAGTGGCTCACAGAATAATAGGAAAACATGCTTCAAGCGCTGGAGACCAATTCTATCTTTTGGCGGAATAGGGCAACGGATACAGACAAGCCCTATGCGGTTGGACTGACCGGGCCGCCATCTGCGAAATGCCTGAAATGAAGCAACCGGTCTGACGAGCAACGTTATCGCTTGACTGCTCTACTGAGCCACTTGAGAGCTGTGATTGGAGGATGGCCAGTAAACGGCTCAGCTCAAGCGACAGTTTTACAGGCTAACCAAGTGGGGCACCGTTCTGAAGTCGAACGGCACGCTTAATCCACTGATTGGCGCGAGTCAAGAATTTCTTTTGCAGCCAACCAGCATGCCTTTGCTCTAGCCTCAGATGCTTGCTTGGCTCCCGCTTCGTCGCCTCTGACCCACTTGCTCGTCATTTCACCTTGCAACCCATGATCAAAGGAAAGGTTAGGCAGTCAAGATAGGTGAAAGGTTAGTTGATGTGTTTACAACGGCATTCACAGAGTTTGAGATACTTGACAGTATCAGCGTCCAACAGACCTCCTGGAAACCGAAAGTATTTACCAGAAAGGAAAACGATGCCCGCGACTACTACGGGTGCGGAGCGAGCAAGTGCCGTTGCCGTCGCGAGATCAATTGCCTTGATTGACGTGATGCCGCGTGATGGACGTTTGAAACCGGGTTGCGAGAAGGAACCTGACGTGCATATGGTAAGCCTCAGATTGTGGCTCTCATGTGGACCTACCTTCGAGCAAAACACCGCAGGCGGCGCAGCGGGCATATATCATACTTGATGTGAACTTCCACACTTTTCTTTAGG